>SCLG01000084.1:527861-546248 GCA_004367875.1 Oikopleura albicans | reverse complement strand
CCTAGAAAAACTAAAATAAAACAGAAAATCATTGAGAAAATTATTTTTTACAATGCAGAGCCTTTGGGGGTCCTGTTTTGCCTTTATATCATAATGACGACTAATATCTTTATGTTCATGCGGTCGTAATTCGGTCGGATTCTTCACTTCGAATGTTTCTTGGCGCTCTTGAAAAAATCATTATTTTTTTTTTAACAAATTTGATTGAACAAAATGCATGAAATGGGCTAATTTGGTTTAGCTTTGTTATATCAGTATGACCTAAGTCGTTAGATTTTTAACGAAGGAAAATAATCAAAACTGACTCAGTAGTTCATCTGAAACTAATTTTTGGTTAAATGTATTTGGTTAACAGAAATTTCGTCTAAATATTTTTGAAATATGGTCGAAGAAATAACTACGGATATTGGCACTACAAGGCCCTTTTAACAAATTGTTATGGTCGTCAAATAAGGTATCGCCGATACCGTATCGGGTTTTAATCTGGATAAATCCGTATGAAATTACATTTTTGACCCGATAACGGGTTTTGACCCGATAAAGGGTGGCCCGATAAGGGCGCAGGGGGTGTAGTATGAAAAACAAGATGATTCAAAAACTTTACGGAATTAGAAAAAAAACAGATTTTAGTTAACAAGGTCTAATAGATAATAATATACATAAGGATTGTTCGAATAAAAAAATGTACTACTTTCTCAATATAAAAGAATTTTCATTTATCGTTAAAAAGCTTGTGAAGGAGGTGGGATTTAAAACGCGTAGGTTAGATCATACATCTTAAATTAAAATGTAACAGTATCATACTGTTTCAACAGCTCAAACTTGTACCTCCTCCACTTATCTTGTATATTATCTTTTTGTTTGAGAAAGTAGTACATTTTTTAATTTAACTGATTCTTACATATATATGTAAACAAACAATTTTCGATGAAGAAAAGAAGATCGTTTTAACATATTTTCCCACCAAGAGTTTATAAAACACGATTTATAAGCACAATTTCAAGAGTACAAAGAAATTGAATGTAGTGTATCTGTTGTGTGTTACAATTGTAATTGTGTATTAAAATGTAGTAAAGCTTTGTCTCAGCAAATATCGACGCCTGGATGAAAGGTGACTGATCTAAACGCCGCTGAAGGGCAAAGTAATGTAATCCGAATATATACGAAAAAATAGAAGAAAAAAATAGGGGCTAAAAAGAGGAATAATGAATTTTTTCAAAAAAAATTTCGCCTCGCTGGCCCAGAACTTGGATCCCGAAATTATTGGCCAAGTGTCGAATTTTGCGAAATTCATTCCGAAAGATACCAGCTTTGCCGATGTTTGTACAGTTTCATGATCAACTAAGAGATAATTTTGAGAAATTTAGGGTCTGAACGCAGAAAGCGGCGGATTTTTGGCAAAGTACATTCCTGATGGTGTTGATGTTGGAGAAATAATACAGATGGCATTAAGCGGACTAGATTGGGTTTGTTTGTTTTCTTTAAAATTAAAAATATATTGTATATGTAGCGCAAAACAAACAAGAAAATGTTCCTCACTTCCAATACGGACGTTTTTGATTCTCGAAAATAGCGTCCGTATTGGGGTGAATTAACTTAAAGTGTCCATATACGACTGTTTTGGGACATTTTTTCACAAAAAGCCTCCGTATTGGAAGAAATCGTCCATATTGAGTGCGTCCGTATAGAGAGTAAGGACTGTACCCGGTCTGTTGAGAAATTCTGAATTGGCAATTCAAAATTTTTCACATTTCCTACATTCATCGCCTACGCAATGGGCCGTTAACTGTCCACTTTTCAGATTTGTTTTCCCAACGGTTAACTGCGCACCTCGTGTGTTTTATATATTGATGATTGTTGACTTATGTGCCCAGAAGCTCAAGTGGGTCTATTTTTATTAGAAATTCAAAAACTAACGTATCGTCAATAAGATATACAAAATACCTGTGAGATATTGCTTATTGAATTACTTGTTCAATTCCGGGAAGCCTCCGGGAATTGGACTACCACCTGTAAACTTATTTTACCATTTTAGAAAAGTCTCTTTACGCCGGATAAAGTTGAAGATTGCGATGGTTTTGATGCTGACTATTTTGGGGAAGAAGAGCCCGAGGAAGAACAAGAACCTCAACCCGACGGCGAAGAAGATGAAGACTGGGAAGGAGACGACGCCGACGAAACTGATATAGAACCAGTTAGTATGCTTAACGTTTTGGCACCAAATTGTTTCGGAGAAAGTCAGTCTGAGTGCACGTCTTTTTTACGATTAAAAAACGAGAATCTAAAACTTTTCCCAGTGTAAGGTAAAGAAAGTGATCACCTCTCTCGTTAAAAATAATTTTACAGTTTTTAAACACAACATTTATGACCGCGTTACTCATTGTTATCGTCTTCCGGAAAATAATTTTCGTGGAAACTTTCCTAACTGAAAAAAAAATAATAGTCCAATTGGCGAAATCAAAATTACGGTATTCTACATAATGTATTTATGTGCCCTAATTGGGAACTAAAAACCTATACGGTATAGGCTATACCGTATAGCCTATATGTATAGCCTTTGGTATCAAAATCAGATTTTTCGATGTTCTTCTAATCTTGCATACAAAAATATAATACCAAGAACAACAAATTACGACTCGAGGTGTTCATTATACACCACCTGTGCAATTATCTGTCAGTTTCACATAAAAAACTGCTAGATAGGAGCACGCGCTACATTTTTGGAGGATTTTTTCCATATAATTCAGAAAAAAACATGTCTAATAACTGCGTAGTCGTTGTAAGTTTCAATTTGTAACATGCAATTTTAGGATGGTACATTTATCGACAAGCGATTTCAACGCAAAAACGAAACTTATGATGGAAAAGAAGTAGAGTGGGCGAGCCCAAATGCGCCCGAATTTGTTCGTGATGGTATGAGCATAAACGACATTAAACAAAATGCCGTCGGCGATTGTTGGTTTTTGGCCTCGTTATCGTCATTAGCGGGCAGAAGAGAGCGGATTAGTTTTGTCATTCAGAAAAAACGCAATGAAACCGCAGATCCAGACGCTGGTTACGAATTTAAATTTTACAAAATGGGAAAATGGGTTACATACAAAGGTCAGTACATTCCACTTCTTTAAACAGACTAAAGCAGAAAGAAGTAATAATCCACTTCTGGGGCTTTTAGGGGTTACACACCGGTAAATTACCGACTTTATATCTAATGACGGATATACTGGTATTTTCTCGTGAAGTAATACCTTGGAATTGAGGTAAGGGGTGGGTGAAGTTAAAACTGGAGAAATACGAAAAACGGAGAAGCCTGAAAACGGAGAAACTTTTCTCCCTTTTCAGGTTTCTCCGTTTTAGTGTTTCTCCATTTTAAGGTTGTGCCCAAAAAGGTGACCAAGATTTAGTAACAAAAATTTATACAGAAAATTTGTAGTTGATAAATTTCTTCCGACCAGTATTGCGGCCATTGCAGCCGATAACGAACACTGGGTACCTTACTGTGAAAAGGCATATGCCAAACGATACCGAACCTATGAGGCAATTACCGGTGGCTGGGGATGTTGGGGGTTAACCGACTTAACCGGTGGAATAGCCATAAAAACGAAACTTGACTGGGGTGCACCTGGTATCCACGAACTTTATGCTTGGTTATATGACAATCAGAGTGAATTACTTTTAACGTCTGGAATTTCTGGCGGGGATGGTGGTGCCGGTGGGGAGGTTTTACAGGAAAATGGTTTATACGCAGGATCAAAGTTCAAAATTTCACTTGGTATTTTTGAGCTTATACAAATGAAAAAAAATGTTAACTTCTACGAAAAAACTTGTAAGTTTCCAATTTTTTTAGTCTACAAGGGGTATCATATTAAAGGACAGTTTACCTTGTAAAAATAACAAACCGTCCCTAAATACGAGACCGCGTTTTTAAAAATCGTTAAAATAAATATACTAGAAATATGTCCAGAGTTTTTTTAATGACCCTTATTTGGCCCGACCGAGCTTTTTGGCGAAATCAACCCTTATTTGAGGGGCCCTTATATGGCGACCCCCCGTTTGGAAAAATACAACATTTGAAATACCTTTAAAATGTCAAACAAATTAGGACCTATTTATTAGGTCAAAAGTTGAACTCTTGCCAGGACACGAATACTCTTTGTTAAAACTCGAAGTGGTCACTACTAATGACGATAAGGTCGTTCAGCTACTCCAAATTCGAAATCCCTGGGGTCAAGGAGAATTCAACGGTGACTGGTCTGACTACTCAGACAAGTGGGAAACGATTCCGGCCGAAAAAGCCGCCAAACTCAACGTTAAACGCGAGGATGGTGCATTTTGGATATGCTGGAAGGATTATGTTAATCTATTTTCTTCGTTTGATGTCTGTTTGTTGCCGTCCAAGGTGGTTTTTTTAATAGAAAAAGACAGAAAAGACAACATCGCGTTTATACTTGTTATGTAATTCTTAGCTCCTTTAAATTCAATATAATTTGAAAAGTCCAGTAAACATGGTTATATCGCCCAAAATATAAAAAAACCTACAAAGTTTAACGAAAAGAAACGGGGGCCTATATTTGAGCATGAGTCGGGCCTTCGGGGCAAATTCGCGGATGATCCAAAAATTAAGTTGAAAATGATTGTGGGACAAAAACGAAATGTCTACATGCAATGTTTACTAGACTGTGGAATTGCCGCGGCAAAAGCAGAGCAATTTGTTTGTATTAATTTGCGGGATGCAGATGGAAATATTGTTAACCCAAGTTGGGTTCGAAATCTATAATTTAATTTTTTGCGCTAATTTTAATCATATGACTCCTAGCAGGCTATGACTCATAGCCTATATCATATACAATGTAGGCGATACAATTGTACTACATACTTTCCAGCTAAGTCCACTTGGTGTCCCAATAGACAGGAGAGTTATAGATGGATCACAGTTTGCTAACACCCAATCCATTAGCAAAATATGATCCATCTATAGCTCATCTGTGGGTTGGGACACCACGTGGATTAAGCGGGGACATCATAATACGTTTTACAAAATGTCAAATTTTCAAAAATATGGAAATATTTCGAACCCTAGTCTTCAGACTGCCAAATGACTGTAACCCAAGAGCTGCCACCAATTATTCTCATAACGGATTTTTGTTCAATCTTAATCCGGGTGAGTATACCATAATTATGAATTCCTATTTGTTGTCTCAGGGAAAACCCTCATGCAATCCAAATACGCGATGGTTTATTCGTACGGTTGGCAAAGATGTTACATTGGAAAGAATGTAAAACAAAAATAACTGTACTACACATTTATCTTCAATATATATGCCTGTCACATGCATGTTCTATAATTTAAAGCATTAAAATGAAAAAAAAAGGTTTTTTAATTCACTAGGGCGCACACCAGACTAACTTGGAATACGTTTGTGTCATATTTTGAATACAACAAACCGCTCGGATCATTGTGGTAGCGCCTTTTAGTAGAGTTAGAAAAAATGACATTTTTTTGTTAGACTGACTCGATAACTTAGAATCAAATTAATAAAAAAAAAACAATTGCCAACATTTGTTATATTCGACATTTGTTACATTCGACATTTGTGATATTACCCGTATTTTATGCCAATTTTATTTTTCCATCTATCTTTCCAGAAAAGGCAAAACTGTAGTACAGGTGGGTCGTCATATAAGGGTCCCTCAAATAAGGGTTAGGGTTAGGGTTTCATTTAGCCAAAGTAATAGTCTATCTCTGAGGAAGGATCGTGCCAAATAAGGGTCGTTTTTTTCAATAAAAAATTTTGTTGCTCTAAGTAAGGGTCGCTTTTTTCGAGAAAAAATGTTATTGATCCAAATAAGGGTCGCTGACTTTGACATTGATTATTCGGGGGAAATTTTAATGAATTTGGGGTCTCTCTCCCGTAATTCGGTTTTGCTTTAAAAAGTGCTTTCTTCGAAAGATCGCGGTGCCTTTGGGAGATTTTAGTTTAACAACCTAGCATTATAAAATGATTTAGTGGCTATATATGTCCCGCGTACCAGGTAGATATGTGGTCATACAATAGTGGGGCCGGGCGGTTAACCTTAATAATAAATTTAAAATAAATAAATTTAAATAATAAAAAACATATTTCTATTGTTGTTTATTTTGAGACAACTATGTAATTATAAAGCAGTTCGTCTTAAAAATAGGTTTTCTTCAAAAATATGATTTTATCTGATTGTCTGATAAAATTGTGATACCGTGTAAATTTTTACCTTAGTAGTCGATGGCATTAATTATTAAACCCGGTTTCAAATACTGAATAATTTTATGGAATCGAAAACAACAATGATTCAAGAAATAACTAACTCTGAGACATAAGTTGAGACGCTAAATTGAGGTATTAAGATTTTGGTTCCATTTTTAATGGACTTCTTCCAGCATACTACTAGATTATTAAATAACCCAGGGCTCAAATTGGTCATCGACAAATTTACCAAAAAAAAAATGATAAAATATATTTTCATATGATGAATAAATAGATAAATTATATAATGTATACAAATAATGTACGAGACATTAGTTCATGTTAGAAAATTGTTCTTTCAAACCTAAATTATTTTAGCCCCTGAAAATTAGATTATTTTGAATATTCCTGTAGTTTTTTTTAGTTTTTTCATGGCACTCAAGTTGAGGGCCCCAACTTCGGTAATTGTTTGAAAACACTACTCGAAATTGCTTCTGGAAAAAAGCCTGACTAAACAAGGTACCTGGGTTAATCCAATTCCGGGACTTTTTTTATTCCAAGACTAAAGTCCAATTACAGGTCACCAAGTCCATTCCGGGACAATTTTTAGCCATAAAAAGGGACGAGTCAAAATCGCAAGCGTCTCATAATTGGATTACCCCTGTACACTAAACAGTGGAACACGACTTTGTTTAATTTCGCTTCAGGGGACTTTTCTGGCACTTGATTTATCAATCATGACTTATTAGAGCGCCTTGCATTTCAATCCCGTTTCAAGATTGGCCAGTCTTTTTTATGTATGTTTTGTTAACTTTGCCCGAAACCTTGACTTGCAATTTCCCGAGGTTTAAATTATTAGCAATTATGTAAATTGGAGCCCAACTGGCGTGTTTAATTGAGCAGACGAATTGTCCTCGAACAAAATTGACCTTACTAGTCGAAAATGTGATTTGGCGTCATATATTAGCTAAAATTGATCATCTTCTGTAACTGGTAAATCACGAATCACATGCGAAATACTTCGAAAACGAGTTTATTTTATTCACGGCAATTGGCCGTTTTGCGTTTAATTTGGCAAATACATAGGCCAACTGCTACAACAGGTTAATTTGGTTCAACTCCATAAGTAATATAAATATTATCATTAACATGTGGTACCACGCCCATTCCGGACACTTTTTTTACTTTCGATTAGTGGTCGTTTTTAAATGTTTTCCCCACATTTTGTCTCAAAAACCAGGTACTGGCTGTACCGTACTTGTACAGCGTGATATTTTGTGATTATTCTCGGCATGCGTTTTACTAAAGAAAAACTCACCGATTTCGCGTAATTCTCAAAGGCCTACCGGTAGCTACCTAACTTGAACATCCAACTGTATCAAAATAAAAATTACTCTATCGTACTATAAAAATGTCATTATTACGAAATTCAAACTCATTTGGACCATAAGATGGCCACCATATGATATGGCGTTTACTTCAAGTTGATAATCATCGCCAATGTGGCGTTCTGAGAAATTGACAAACAATTATTTTTGAATTTATTATTTTTCGTCTTTACTTACGCGGCTAGGCGATTGGTGGACATCAAACCTACGCGATTTAAGATTGGTTGATCGATGAATCACCTGATAAACCGTCCAATGAAAACTCTGCTAATCAAATAAAAACGAGGTTCACATGAAATTTAGCGCATATCAAAAATGTTATGTCGAACCTTAATGTGAGGATTTACTTCCGCCAATGCATTGTGTGGAAAGCCCTTATATCATTAGGGCAAGAAAAGCATTTGATAGTAATTAATTTCGTCCTTAATATGATTAGAACGACAGACCGCATCTAATTTTGAGACGAGTATTTGATTGGTGACTTTCACCTTCTACTTGATCTGACTAGGAAATTCTACTAGAGATTTATGACTGGGTCAAATAAGAGAGCATTATTAATGAACAATACTACAGAGGATGTCAAAATGCTATGGACCATAGCCTATGGTATATTCTGCTGTCAAAAATTTAAGCCAAAAAATCGAAACATGGTTCATTTTGTTGATTGACATAAAAACCGGTAAAACAAATGTACAGCAGGTGCACGGTTAAGTTAACGCATAGGCTTTATTAATTTAATGATCCACCATTTTAAGATTTATCTATGGTCGCTTTTTTTTTCGCAGGTCCTGGAATTTTTCTGAGCGGCACGTTTTACGAGTTATCGACCTAATTTTTTTTTTAGGTGAAAGATACAACCTTTGAAAAAGGATTTAACGGAGCACTTTTTTCGATTTAGGTCAAGGTCACCCATAACCTAGTACCTAAAATATAGTGATAATTCGAGTTTTCGGCACTTCCGGCGGATTTCTGGCTGACCTTGACCTAAATCGAAAAAAGTGCTCCGTCAACTCCGTTGTCAAGGGTTGTATCTATCATCTAAAAAAAAATTAGGTCGATAGCTTGTAAACCTGAAGCGTGAGGATTTGCAAAAGTCCAGGACCTGCGAAAAAAAAAGCGACCTATGTAAATCAATGCTAAATAAGTTAACAACATTCAAGTATGTTAACATTTTTTACCATCAATTTGTTAACTCACTAAGGTCACTGATCTACATGATTTTCACCTGTAAACTGCCGTCTTCAAAAGTGTGACGCGAGATTTAACGACACAACTTGACATTTTTTATGTGTTAACTTAAGCGCATCATTAAGTAGTTACTTTTAAAATAAAATTTGATGATCGATATCCTTGATCCAGTTGCTGCGAAACAAATCGTTACGGAAATGTATTGGAAATTCATCATAACGTTTGTAATGATTGAAATGACGCAGAGGATTTAATTTCCAAATTTTCTTTCAGTGAATCTTGATGGCCATGATAAATATTGCCAATATGATATTGGCAGAACGTCGTATGGTCGTAATGATTAGAACCATACATTGGCACATCCCATTAGCAAATCCAGTGTTGTGCAATTCAAATAATTTCTCGGAAATACATATTGTACTTTTTTTATATGTTCTGATAATTGTCACAGAGAGTTGTTTTGAACTTTTGTAGCTTTTTGTGAAGATTTTGTGGTGTTAAAATTATCCGAATTAAAAAAAAAGTTGAAAAAAAAGAAACATCTTCATTTTATTGTTCATGGGCAGACTTTGCACGATTTGAAAATTTTAAATCCTACGGGACGTGAGAATATTTTTATGCAAAAATGTCAAGATATGCGTGAAAGTGCAATATGGTCAGAAAATAACGCCAGAACTCCTGTACGCACTGCTCTGCGTTTTACCATTTTTGACGTGCAATTTTGGAGCATTCAGAAATCAACCTAGAACACAGAATGAATCATCAATTACAATTTTAATGAGATTAAAATATACAACGCACAATATTTACAATTGAGATTTGTCACTGTCTGAACTATCCCACTTCTGTTTTTTCGAAACCTTCCTTCCTACACGAGAGAATCTTGTAAATGTAGAATTTTTAATAGTAAATTCTGTCCAGGGCGTCATTGAACAAGTCTATTGAATATATTATGAAGTATTTGGGGAGGGTCTTTGCTGGGTACAAAAGGTAATATTTCAGTGGAATCTTGAAAATTAATTTCGAAGATAGAGATATGATTTGTGTTTCCTAGTTAAGTTTTCAACTTTTGAGCTCTAAAATATTCACTCAGAGTTCCTGAAGTTTTCGACAAAGTCGTGGGACATACTGTATACTGTGTCACATACATTTACGGTCCACACCTTGTTTCGAAATCGTATTTTTCTTGGAACTTTATTACATTACGTAATCATTTTTTTCTGCCAGAGAGTCCAGGAAAAGCGGAACAAAAAAAGTTTTTTTTTAATCTTTAGAAATCTCAGAAAAGTTGTTAAACAATGGCACAGCAAAATTTTGTGAAAAACCAAAAATTGCAGCAATATGCTCTGAAGAAGCATTTCTTAGAAAATTCTGCGAGATACTTTTTCTGCGAAAAATGGCTTCTTCTGAGTTAGAAGTTCTGACCAATTTTTTTCTGCGCGATGCCACGGTACCGTTGAATAAGACCCAAAAGTCGGATTTATGAACATATACAAGTAATAATGATACAACTTCTAAAATTGAAGGAATACATTTTTTAATAAAAAAATGTCTACATCTTGCTGGACAGACATTTAGTTTTAGTCGGACATGTGTTTTTACGCAAACTTGACTCTTATTAATTCATCACCCTTATTGATACCTGATGGGTGTAAAATAAGAAGCTTTTAAGGGCGCCTCGTTTTACTTTGAGACGACAAACGAACGCATGAAGTATTGTTGAACCGCTTAGGCCCAACTCTAAGTCGCCTATTTATTTGTCCCCTTTTTTATATATACATTAAGTGCTAGTAGGGACAATCTGATCTTTTGATATTTACCGTATACTGTAAATATACCGTATACGTATAATTTATCTGAGTGGCTAATTTTGTGTAAATTGTGCAGCCCGCAGTTCAGAGAATGAAAGTATTATACCCGATGGATTATTCGTCTTTTGTTATCTACCATTTTACAATTTACCTTTAGAGAGAAAAAAAAGAACGAGCAACAAAGACAAAAAAAAAGTCGCCCGCAACCTGTCTGGCCATTTTTTATAATAAGAAATTGCATTTTGACATATTGAGCAGTTAACCACATGATCGACCGCGCACTGATCAGATCCGACAATGAGTTAAACAAAGAAAGAGTTTGAGTGAGAATATAAAATTCAAGAGTAGATTTTAATTCATATGATTGATTTGCCGAAACAGGCCTTCATTTAACTTTAAAAAATAGAGAAAAATAATGCATTTTGAGTTCATAATAAAACTAATATTATTTTATTGGCTAAAGATTTTGGTAATAAAAAGTTGTATTGCAAAAGTTTTTTCTGAAGCTTTTTTCGAAATAAAAATGAAGCGTTTTTAAGCAAGAGGCAAAATATATTTTCAAAAAAATGAATTTTCGGGGAGTCCAACAAAACGTCTCATTTCGAAGTAAGGTCCGTACTGTAAAGAACAGTAAAGAAATACAACAAAATGGAAAACATACTATTGAAAGATTTTCGATAGTTTAGAAGTACACCCCTGCGCCGTTATCTGGCCGACATTTTCGCCGAAAAAACATTTTGTTATGTAATAATGGTCAGATAACGGCGCAGTGCTTAACATGGAAAGATAGGAGTTCCTGGAAAATTCTTCCTAAAAGTTCCGGCCAAATAAAGGAACGAGCGTTAAATTCTACCAGATAATGGCGCAGGGGTGTATTATAGTTTTTTTTATCTCAAAATGATTAACGTCCGATTTTTTTTTATTAATTTTCCTTTTTGTGAACCCTCGATTTTCATAATATAAATGTAAAATTATAAGTTTTCTCTGCAGTATAATACCTTTGTATAATACCTAATTTATCCGTTCAATAACCAAGTTTCGGCCATTTAGAGCTAATTTGACGTAAAGCTGTAAAATGGTTTCCTTTCAAGCTTAAATGTAATATTTAAACACAAATAACGATTATTTGCATTTTATAAACTGTAATCTCAGATACCTAAGGGCTGGTTACAAAATTTTTTTATATTTTGCAGATTTTTTGTGAAGATATTTTCCCCAATCCACAAAAAAGATAGAGATGGCTGTAAATTAGATATTCTATCGTGCTAATATATTGGGACACCGCGTGGATTTTTCTCTAAAATATTTTTTAGACACTTTTCTTCGAAAAAATTTAAATGGAATTTCTGAACCATATGAAATCACTTTATGACCTTTGTGTCAAAGAAGACTATGACCTTATAGCAACCAAATTCTGACCTTATAACCAGAAGCTCCTAGAGGGGTTAGTTTCGCTTGGTACAACGCCTATTCACAGCATCTTCACGAGCAGTCGTGTAATAGATTTAAAAATTAAAAGGTGTTTTTATTGGGAAATTTATCGCATTAAATGCCGAAACATATCGTAATCCCAAATGGTATATATTTAACCTAATTTGAGCGACGCAAATGCATATGAATGGGCTCCAGGGCTTACCATCAAAAATACTGCTTGCTATGTGCAAACATTTGGATTTAATTAATTATGCTAGATAATTGGCTCAATGGAAGTATGGTGCTAGCCATGACTCTGGTTAATTCGTTGAGGATTAAAGTTAGACAAAAAAATATATATAAGAGCTACAGATGGCGTGTATATTCTGGCATTGGAAGAGATATNCGAATCAAGTTAAATACATGATTTTCATTTATACAAGAAAAAAGCATGGAAACCGATATAGCTAAAGATTTTTTGCAGAGTGATAGTTGAGTCTGCTCATTATATATCCAACCTAGTGTTTTAACGGTTTTATAATTCATATACAATGTATAGCGATAAATGTAAAAGATCAATAGAGAGTTCATGAAAATCTGTTTCATTCTGGCTTTGACAATTTGTTCTGGTTACTGTTTGGCATGAAATTTTGCCCAAATTTGTATTTTTTTTAAATTACCTGTTAGAAAAAGAAATGAGTACTTGCAAAAATCATGGTGAACGATCAGTAGGTCAATGCAAACTATTATACCGAAATTTTACGGTTGTTTTAAGGTCAAGGCAATTTTTGCACGAATTTCAAATTCGTTTTTTCACTATTATCCTTTTTTGTACTACGGGGTATGGATGGGATTTTTGGAAACTTATAAAAAAATAAGCGTATAAGTGGATTTCCCCCCCCCCCCCAATTTTTGGTGAAAGGCATTTTCGCGAACGCGTTTATTGGTTAGTTTCCTGACCTTTTATTTGAAACAGCAGTCACCATTATCTAAGACAGCATGCTGCAGCCAGTTTAATACCCAGTCAGGGGTTGCGAATATTACTTTTTAACTCGATTTCGCGACCCTTCGTAGTCGCGAGATCGCTCAAAAATATTATCTCACGACCCAGTTGAAACTATTGATATATCACTCTAGAATTTTGACCGAAAAAATACAAATGGGTTTACTGCTAATTTATTTTGTCTAATGTCAGAGTCTAACTTCAAATTGGTATATACAGTCCTTACTCATTTATCGGACGCTTTTTTTTGGCCAAAATGGGGCCATTCTAACAGAAAAATGGTCTTTTTGGGACGATGCTCCTTTTTCGGACGTTATTTACGAAAACCGAAAACGTCGGATAAATGAGTAAGGACTGTAATATTTTGTTGGCCGGAAGAAATATACCGTATATTTCATCCGGCCAACAAAACCAAGCGATCAATGCAAATATATGATGAATGAAACAAAAAATACTCTTAGCTTAGAAAATTAGGTCCCGAGATTGATCAGTTGGTTTCACAAAAAACGAGCAGGCGAATTACTCAGAGAATCAAATTATACTATTTTAGCAGTCTTCGCTATGATTAACTTTAATGAACAAATTGTGAATATAGAGAAAAAAAAAACATGTTTCATGCAACAAATTGAGTTTGTCGAAATTCAGTCTTCATTTATTTCAATTGGTAGTAAAAAATCTTTTAATTCCAATTGTTTTTTGTCTTTTTGGTGCAAAAATGTTGAGTACAAGTGGTTACATGTTGAATCTTAATTATCTGAAAAAACCTGTGGAATTAAATCTTTTTTAGAGAACATGAGAGAAAATGAAATATCCACGATCACCACCTAAATTGTTGAACCAATATACGAATATGAACTATGGATAGAGATGAATTCGCCGGTAACATAAGTAAGACATTAACAAGAGTTGTTTCGCTTATATTTTGAAACCCTAAGCTTGTTAATACTGTGCAGTACAGCTCAAAGCGGAGCGATTTTCACGTATGTTAAAAAAAATCCAGTCATTTTTTAACCTACGTAAAAATCGCTTCGCTTTGAGCTGAAATGCACAGTAATATATCCTTAAATTTAGAAAACTTTTATGTCACAAAAATCCCGTTTAAAAAGACGTCAATTTCAAATCGCACATGTTTTTCGATTTTTAGTGGCTCGTTTTAGTCATTTGAGACGTTTTTAGCATATTGAAAATTCTAGAACCTANCGACTATTTTTTTTTTGAGTTTACTCGTCCGTAAAAAAGTAGAGAAACAGATAAATTCCGTAAATAGTCGAGAAACAAATAATTGTCATTTCATAAATACCGACAACAGGATGAAAACGTAAGTTTGGAAGCCGAGAAACAAAAAAAAAACGAAAAAAAAAACGACTTCGATTTACGCAAAAAACGGACTCATTTTAAAAAAAATTCTTGAATACGACATGCGAGATTTCTATCGCGAACGACCCATAGTCATTTGAGACGTTTTTAGCATATTGAAAATTCTAGAACCTAGTACTAAATTTTCTCAAGCACATTTCTAGACTAACTTTGATATTTTTCCAAAACCAAAATTGAAAAATCAAATCAAGAATTAAAAATTAAGGACGGTTCAATACCGTTGTGTACAAAATTTGTACTACAAATAAAACACGAAATTACGAAAATGCACTTTAATAGTATTTTTTATTTGTTTTATCAATTTGTTTAGGTCTGTGGGTACGTATCAACTACCGAAAAGTTCATTGGACTAATAATTCTAGGAAAATTTAATGCTTGAAATTTGTGTTCAAAATGGAATTACAAAAAATCACTCTCGCAATTTGTCCGTAAAAATCTAATTAAATCGTTTTTTACGTCAAATGTTTTGATTAGTAATAATCCAGAAGGCTTAGGAAAATGATCAGTCACATTTCTTGATAGAATTATTTTCGAAACCTAAAACAACAGACATGTTTCAGGGACATTTATCCGTTTTTTGGAGTGACGGCTCCACGGCGTATGTTTATGTTTTGAGCAAAATGACTAATATGGGTTTGTCCTTTGAATATAATATACACCACCTGCGCCGTTATCGGGTCACCCTTTATCGGGCCAAAACCCGTTATCGGGTCAAAATTTTGACTAAAAATTTTCCGGCTACCTCACCTACGCACTGCGCCGTTATCGGGTCAAAAATTTTCATTGAAATACGTTCGAATCCTATTTCTGATTTTATTAAGTATTTTAATTTGTAGACACTTCGATCTTTTCTCTAGTTTTCAGAATATTTTTGAGGCAAGTTTTGCCGAAAGAATAACCATTTTTTGAATATGAACGACCATTTTTTAAATATAAACGACTGCTTTAACTTGTGTCGTTATTGGTGCATATTTGTGTATTTATGTATATTTTAGATAAATAGTTAAATTGTTTAATTAAATTCTGAAATTGCTTTTATAAATAAGCCAAGGGCCAATTTCTGATAATATCGTTTTTTTTTTATAAAAGTTCAAGTAGAAATATGAAATAGAAACATACAGGGGTTGATTATAAGGCCAACCATTTGGACCGTTATAAGGTCAAGTGAGTTTTTTTTTGCACTGAGGTCAAATGAGTTTTTTGAGAAGCATGCTTTTAGGAAAACAATATTTAAACTTATGTCTTTTTAACCTTTTTTGGCCCCGAAATTCCCGCTCGTGCCGTTATCAGGTCAAAATTGTTGATCAAAATTTTCCAAACATTCCGCCTACGCCCTGCGCCGTTATCGGGTCAAAACCAGTTATCGGGTCAAAATTCTTCCTCAAAATGTTGACCCGATAACGGCGCAGGTGGTGTACTTCATTTCATTGCGCATCGACGTACAATTTGTTTTTATTGATATCTTGGTTTTTTCATCAAATTTCAAGTTCACAAACATTGTAATAAGCTTATTTTTGTAGTTTTTTGAAAATTGAACAAATATTATGCATTAAATTGAAAAAATCGAATTGTACGTCATTTGGTTTTGTCTATAAGAGCAGTTTACAAAAAAAAAAAAAATTGCGTGTACTCTTGTAGTTGTGATTTAAGCACCTGAATAAAAACACTTCTGTGGTACATTGTGGGAAGGTTTACTTTGTGATGTTGCCATCGTCAAATTGGACCGGTACTTGGGTTAACCATCCTGGATATAGACCACATTATATGGTTCATATAATATGGACTTTATTCTATATAATATTCAGAAAATGACTAGTTGGCTCTAGACTACAAACCAATGTGGGTTGTTCAACAAAGTGCTGAGATTGCATAATTTTCTAGAAAAAAAACATACGCACTTTAGGATTACTGCCAAACGTATAAATATTTCTAGTTTATTTCTAAAACTAGTCAACAATTAGAGTGTCAGTTCGTTTTTGAAGATCTTCAAATAAAATGCAAAATATAGTTTATCCCATTATACGGTATGTATAATTATTTTAATTTATACCACTAAAAATAGTGCATTACCAATATACCAAGTTGAAATTACAAACTCAATATTGTCGTCAAACCTTGTTAAATTTACGAAATAAAACACAAATAGAAAATTTTCGACATTTATCATTTGTTAATATGGACCGGTAATATAGAAAATATTAGAAATTTCTAGTGTTTATTGATGATTTTTCCCCAACCGGTTCGTTTCAGCGGTTGTAAGTGTCAAAATCAGAAACGCCGTGCTCAAATACCCCTAGTCAACTGTTTTTCAGGAACATATGAATAACTTTATTTTCGGCAAAAAAAATAGGAATTCGGCCTATATAAATGTAAATATAAATATCACCATGATGAATGAATCAAGCTGTTCCATGATAGCTTTGTTTTGAAGATAGTAAACACAAATATACCAATTACCAACTTTCGAAAAAAAAAATTGTCTTTTAAAATCTAATGAAAAATATTACAAGGCGTTCTATTTTTACTCTACAATAATAGATGAATGTTTTCCTAACGCCTCACCCTCAAACAATTGTTAAGGATAGGGACTTGAAAACCATGAAAACGGTTTTGTTTTTTCGCCAAATATTTTTCTTGTGAACGTGGTTTGCTGCCGCCAGATCAACTATGAATAAAAAATGATTTATATATATTGTATGTATTCTCAATTAAAATTATTCAACCAACTACTAAGTAACCAACTACTAGTAAAGTTGACCCTTATTTCTTGGAGACCCAAAAAGATGAAATGTAAGCTTCTTACATTTTAACTTGTGTTTCCGGCAACAAATAAATAACAAAAATATTCTTGCGTAGCATAGACAAAATCAGCGACCCTTATTTAGGCAGCATGTTTAAATGACCCGTATTTTGTAACGTGGGCCTTTCTTCGGGAAAATGACCCTTTAGCGCCCCTTGTATGTTAGATTCGTGATTTAACCTGTGAAAACCGCAGTGGCCAATCTGGGTCGTGTTTAAATATGATTATCGGTGTGCATAGGTTAATATGGCGAGACATCGGCCTGTCAGTTTCAAACCGAGCTGCCAATCTATTGAATTGGACGAAAAGATAATTATTTTTCTAACTGGTAACGCCTGTGGAAGGACATCAGGTCATGATCTCAATCCATATTAAATTATATATGATAGGTTAATTATACCTTGGTATAACATTTTTTGTCACCGTAGAAACGATTTATTAAATACTTAATTCTGGTCAAAAGATCCTAACCTTTACTGAAAGTCATAAATTATAGAAGAAAACCTGCCACGATGATATTAATTTTCTTCTTCTCATAAGAAGAAAACATTTTTATGGGCCGAATTTTTAATGAACTGGACTGTCCAGGGTCAAAATTTAGTCTTGAAATAAATTTAAGTGAAAGTTCATCGTATCCAGAACTCCAAATGCAACAAAAGTACATCCTCGCAATTAAGCCAATCAGAACAAAAACAGTTTTCGATTGGTACTCAAAGTCTCGCATGAATTTCTCGCGTTTTCATTATTATTTTCTAGATTCCTACTTTTTCGACACGTAAATCATGAATCTCAGATACAAAAAGAGCTGCTATAGAATACACCCGAAATTCATGTGAAGTTTGAAACAGTGAAACAATGAAAAAATAGCTAAAACAAGTCCAATATCATAATTTTTGCAAACGACAATTGAGCCAAACAGGCTTTTTTTACTAGTATAATCTAATCAAAGTGTTCAAAAATGATAAAGATTTGAGTAAATGAATAACTATTTAGGTAATGTTGCCAGCGATGGGCAGACAAATGCTGCCGAACCACAGGTGGAAAACAGTTCAAATTCATGCTATGACACATGCTATAATACTTCATTAGGGAATTGCCTACTTTGTCTTTTTGCCAAATTATCCCAAGGAAGATTTTATACTAAGATTTGTACTTTTTGAAAGCTCAAATTTTGAAGTAATTAATTACC
>SCLG01000084.1:482464-508065 GCA_004367875.1 Oikopleura albicans | reverse complement strand
TTTTTTTTTTTTGCGGTAAAATAACAATTTAAGAGTTTTGCATTAAATAATGACATATTGACGAAACTTTCGTAAATTTGTTATCAATATTTTAGTTGGTTATTTGTTTGGCACTTTGTTAGTTTAATTTGCTACATTATTTGTTTACATATTTTTTTATGTGAAATGCAAATGAGTTCAATATTAAGGACCAAACATGCACTTGAGTATACAAGCATCACATATGCATTTTGAGGAACCGTGATTTTATTTCTAAGGGCTGCCGAGTAAGGGTCACTCTAATAAAGGTCGTTTTTGTCAAATATATTTTTCAACTGATAAAATAACGCGTTATTTGCAATAAAACTGAAATATCCACTATGATTCCTTTTTAAATATATAGTCTTGGCTTTCAAATTCTGCAACCTCACATTATGTACGACTTCCAAATTGTGCATATTTTCTGGAAATTTTACGAGACTGCAAAACAGTGCAAAATTGCTCTAAATAAATGCTGATTCACTAAGGGCTTTTTCTATTGTGAATGGATCAAGCAACGACCTAAATTTTAACTTCACTATAATTTTCTTTCAACCTTTTGTTTTTTTAGCGTAGGCTCTTGCGCGTCCTTAGGTCGAACGAATAACTGAACTCATGTATGCCTCAATATTTGGTTTACACGATTCGCCTAGAAACGATCATTTTTGGGCGAGACCAAAAATGGCCGTTGGCACCTTAGGACCACTAGCTTCACTTGTTAATTTTTGTTTTCCCCAATTCAAAAAACAAGTAATTTCCAGGCCGAAATGTTATTAATTTGAACTTGAAATTACAATAAAGGTTCCATTCAATAAAAATACTGTAAAACTCAAACAACGTACTGATTCAAACTACTACTGAAATACAGTAAAACATTACATAAAGGATACCCTTTTTGACATTAATATTTTTTTTTGTTAACGAAATAAATTAAAAAAAACGTTGACACCAAAAAAGAAAAAAAAGATGATCCAACACAATGGGCCTTTCAAACACTTTTTTCTTACAAAATGGAATTTCAATATAGGAAATGAATCTGTATAGGGTAAATCAGTTCACATTCGCTCAGTTCATTTATTTCAAGTGCCTAGTTCTAAATGAAACTATGTTAGTTTTTAAACTTTATTCAGAAAGTAAGAAAATTTATAACCTTCCAGACATCCGATTTTTGGTTTTGGCGAACTGCTGAAGAATCATGCTCAGGGGTTAACTAACATACCGCCGGTTCTAAATGAAAGCAGGTCAAACATGACCATATTTAGTAATTTTGACCCGCTTTCATTTGCAATGCGCGATATACATATTTTATGGTGGACAATCGTTAAGGTCATTGAAGTCAAATGTCAAATGTCAAATTACCCAAACTCAAATTTGATCAGACATTATGTCAAAAGTAAACGATAAAAATGATAACTGCGATAAACAAATTTTAGTAAAAAAGAAAATAAACAAGTAAAAATATTGATTAGGCGTTTCTACGTTCGCATTTTGAATAGTGTTTACATACAGATCTATCAGACGTATCAGATCGTTAGTGTCAGATATGTTCTCGGAAAATTTTTGGTCAAAAGTACACTTCCTGTGACCATTATTCCGTAACCAAAACGTGTGGGCAGGAACCAAAATCGGCACATAGTACAGATTGTGCAGATGACCGGAAAAAAATTTTCAAAAAAGCGGCCAATATGAGCGCATGAGCTTGAGAACGCGCGACTTTGTATCAATTTTTACGGAAGCGCGCGTTTAACCAGTCTCGTGACAGGCCAGCCCATCAAAGCGGGGCTTTCAATTAGCGTGTGACCAGTCACTTGAACGTGGGCAGCCCCGCAAGGTAAATACCAAACTCTTCTGGACGTTTCTGCTCAACGCACTCTGTGATGGTTAGGTGAAAAATCATTTCATCAGGCTCATCAAAGTTAATTATATTTTTCCTACTATTTTTGCGTCAAAAATTGGCACGAAACATTTTCTGACTTAATTGCATTATTAAATAAAGTCACAGGAAAAAAAGTAAACGTATATTGAATAAAAAATCAAATGCGAGGCGAATCAATTCCTATGTAACCATTTGTTAGTATAAGTCATAAATCTTGGCAGGAATTAAATGACTTTGAACCATTAACTAATTAGCGCTAATTTTATGCATCTGGTCGAACCGCGATAACGGTTACTTACAAAATAATATTCTCACAATCAATATACTATAAGTAAGAAACACACATAATATTTATACCCGCGAGTGTCCCTCAAGATTAATTTACCCTTTCAAATCAATATCAAATTCAATATAAATTTGATGATAGTATTTTCTAAAATGCAAGATAATTTCCCGAAATAATGTTCAGAGTAGTTATTCTTCGTTGTTTGTACGCTTAATAATTGGTAACTTTATGTTCATTTCAAGTGTCATTACATTGCATTAAATTAATTACTCCGCGTATTTGATCAATCATTTTTTTAGTAAAAGCACTGTGCACAACTTCATCATAAATTAGCCCCTTAAAAGACGCGTAAAATTCCGATAATATTTTTTTGAATGTTTTTTTTTTTTGTTACAGTTATTCCAATTTATACGGGTTTGGGTCAATCGCACTTAAATTGTCATTTTTTGCCCAAAAAATGTCATTTATGGCACCTGATTTTAATTGTTTGTCTTGTTGTCTTTATACAAATATATACCACGGTACATTACACACACAAATTAACCATTTTTAACTGTATTGTAACCAACGTTTAGTGGGTACAACCAATCGGCAAGCAAATCGTCGCCAATGGTTACGCTACGTAAAATATTTGCAATTAATCCATGACATCTTTTATACATTTTCAATTAAATGTTTTTTTATGATGAAATCATAATTGAGCGTGATCGATGGAATTTTGGTCGTTTTTTTTCGTCTGGGAAGTTTGATTAACCTTTTGAGACAGAAACACTCGTTAAATGCACATTCTTTATCGGAAATGATTATTCCCGTTTTGAATTGTTTCATGTCGGACAGTGAGAGTTATAGAATTTACGTTTTAGCGTGGGAGAACGGATATACCGTAGATTTCGTTGCCATCCAGTTCTCAGCCATAAAATTCAGACAATTTTGGTAACACAAAAAATGCGAATACTGAAATTACGAGTGTAACTAGTTCTATCACAGAGCAGCCCCGTCAAGCGGAACTAAAATAATGCTTTTAACCAGTCCCATGACAGTAGTTCTGTCACCAAACAAACTTGGGAATGTAGTTACTGTATTACAGTCTAAGTTCTCGTAGGGATTCGTAATATTTTTTTTCTATGGTTGATATATCTGACGTAGCAGATATCGGACGCTGAATTAACTAAGAAATCAGAATAAACAACATGAAACAAAAATATTGTTTTGGTTTTAAACTTAATTTAATTCTGACAGACCATAAATTTGATATTAAATTGATTTAAAATTATAAATCAATAAAATAAAAATAATGATGATTTTTCAGTTATGACTTACGAATCATTAGTTTTAATTCGAGGTTGTCAAAAATGCGGTTATTTCAAACGCAATTCCACGAAAATTTAAAATTAATTTGTATATAGGCTATATACAGTAAGAACAGTACCGTCATAGACGGTACTCCAATTATAAAAGACAATTATGATTCCTATGGGCCATAGGCTATGGCCAATAACAGCTTGCTTAAAAGCCCCGCTTCATGGGCTGCTCTGTCGTGCCACAGATTATACGCGCGCTTTCAAGCCTGCATGGACAGTCTTGTTTATGCTGAAAGTGAATGCTTAAAGTGTATCTCCGGGTCCACCAAGCCCCTTTAAGTAGGTTCTAATAGTAGGTTGTGACAAATAAAATGACACAATGACCCCGAGTTAATACTAACCCGTAGTACCTTATTTATAGTCCAAATTACACTGAACTCATTTACTACGCCAAATATCACAAAAAGTGTTAGATGTTCTAAAAATATAATGACCATTGACTTAGAGTTTTAACAGGCGTCGTTAAGTTCATCTCAACTGTTGTAAACATCAGAGTTACATATTTATTCTATCTGGCATCAAACATTGCAAGCCTCGACATAATTAATTATTCAAACTTACTGCGGTCTGATATGTAATAAGTCGTCACTAAAACGTGAACTTGACATTGGTGACTGAAAAAAATAAAATAAAAAAGTTGCATTGTCTCCAATTATTCCATCAGGCCACCAACAGCGCTATGAACTTGAAAAAAAACAATTTAATTTTTCTTCTACTCCTTAACCTTCATAAATATTGAATTCGATTTTTCTGCAAAAACTTCTGAGTAACCTTATATACAAACTTATTGGACCCAATTTTTGAAAAACGAAATCGCAATAAAATTTTTTTTCAAAAATTAGTCTGTTTTCCAAAGTCGGCTTCAACGTTTCTATAAGTATTATTTAAAAAAATAATCCAAAAAATACGTTCATCACAACATTTGAAAACCAACGGTGTTACATATTTACTCTATCAAACACACCATGCCTCAACATGTTAAATTATTCAAAACTCACTGCGGTCCGATATGTAATAAGTCAGCACTAGAACGTGAACTTGACAATGCTCAGCAGAAGAATAAAAAAGAAAAGAAAAAAAATCAAGTTGGATTGTCTCTGTAATATTTAAATAAATTTTTGAACAACGTGGATGGACGCGATGGACGCAACGGTTCAGGTGCACCCATTTATTATTCCTGTTTTCATCTTGAATAAATTGTGTCTAGCCCATTGTGCCGTTTATCTAATTTTGGCGCTCTAGAATTACTCCAGTTATTTTTTTTTCTGCAGACGATGACAAATGGGTGTATGAGTTTGGTATAAAATATTTATAGACAGCTAGGTTGATACAAAAGATGGTTTCTTTCAAAGAAAAAAAAATCTACGAAAAAATTCTACAAACACGATGCGTTATTTTTGCCTTCGGGCCATAAAAGAGATTTATAGAGAGTTGGTGGTATCATCTTGAGTTCCAGCAAATTTTAGATCAACTGATGAAAAAGTACCAGTAAGATAAATTCCGGAATTTAACCCTCAAGGGCCGAAAAGGCATTTGTATGATTTCACAAACAAAACCGAACTTGGTCTTGAGTATTTCCTAAATCTTTAACCAACCAAAAAATATACAAATAAGTTCCGTATTTTAACTTCGGATAGCCATTGGCGGCTGGTAGACTTCTCACCCCACGAAAATTTTTAAAAACTGTTTTTGGCAAATTGTAGAGCTCGAAAAGTTAGTAAGAAAATGTGGCAAAATAAAGTTCCGGAAATGTCCGTAGCGAGTTCTAGAATTTCTTGAAGGTGCCAAAAAGGCCAAAAGAGGGCTAAAACGGAGGAAGAATTGGGGGTCGAATAAGAAAAAAATAAACATTGTTTTAAACGCTTATCCGGTGTAGAATCACACGCTGCGTGCCAAGAGAGGTGTAGATTTTTCGAAAAATGTTTGAAAAATGTGATAATCGGTTTCTTGAAGGTGCCAAAAAGGCCAAAAGATAATCCAATTTGCTATCTCAAAAACCCAACCAGCTATAGCAATGAAATTTTAAGACTAGATGCAGTTTGAGCTCAGGAATCCGAATAAACTTTAAAATTTGAGCGCAAAAACCCCTATATGGGGTTTTATGGGTTTTTACGTTTATCAGGGATCCCAAAGACCAAATTCCATGAAACTTTACATTTAGACTCAGTTTTTGCTCAGGAACAACATGCAATACCTAACTTTGCATGACCGGACCCCCATATGGGGTTTTATGGGTTTTGACGTTTATCAGGGACTCCAAATACCAAATTGCATACAATCTTACTTTAAGACTCAGATTCAGCTCAGGAACAACATGCACAGCTCAACTTTTCATGATTAGACCCNGTGTATGAGTTTGGTATAAAATATTTATAGACAGCTAGGTTGATACAAAAGATGGTTTCTTTCAAGGAAAAAAAAAATCTACGAAAAAATTCTACAAACACGATGCGTTATTTTGGCCTTCGGGCCATAAAAGAGATTTATAGAGAGTTGGTGGTATCATCTTGAGTTCCAGCAAATTTTTGATCAACTGATGAAAAAGTACCAGTAAGATAAATTCTGGAATTTAACCCTCAAGGGCCGAAAAGGCATTTGTATGATTTCACAAACAAAACCGAACTTGGTCTTGAGTATTTCCTATTCATAATAATATACTGATTATAACTTATAATTTATAAGGTAAACTAAATCTTTAACCAACCAAAAAATATACAAATAAGTTCCGTATTTTAACTTCGGATAGCCATAATGGTACAATTTGTACAAAATGATTTTTTATGCTTTCGAAAATCCATACTTTTACTGTCGATCAATAGGTTGAAGACATTTGAAGATAGCAAGAAGTTTTTTTTTTAAATTTAACTCCTAAGTGCAAAATTGTACGTTTGAAAAATGAGATGCTACGTTTATGGGCCATAAGTTATGGGATTGTGAAATCTAAAATACATGGTGCGTTATTTTTGCCCCGGGGCGGCCCCTGAGCGGTCCAGAGAGTCGAAGATCGCACCTTGAGTTCCATCCGATTGGCATGGCAACATTTGGATCCAATAAGAAAATAAGAGATATATAAATTTGTATTGTAGATGCGCTAGCAAATAGCACAAGAGAGCCAGTGGGACCCCACACAATGAATGCATCTCAACTAGAAAATATTTGATCGCTTGGTGCTCTCGTTTTGCTTTTTTTCAGTATTTTTTTTCAGTTTTTCAGTGTTTTCACCATTCGCTTTTTTTAATTAAAACAATTATGTCCAACGGTAGGACCTGGGTCAATTAGTTAGACAGGCAAACGTCGGCCAACTGTTGGTCAAAACAAAAAAAGATTGACGATCATAATAGTCTAGAAGCCACTTTGTAGTTTGACCGACGAGCGCGCGAAGGAAAGATATTAATGACAATTTAGACGGTGTTAGAGAGTTAAAGATCGGCTTTGATTTGCCCTCAAAAAGATCGCCTTGATCGCACGCCAGAGGTCAAAATGGAGAGATTGTAAATTGTATTTCGTTTTTGGCCCCGGTGGTTTTATTCAGATATATACGTCCGTACTTTTTCCATCGTGGTTAACGATTAGAGGCGTTGCTCAAGAGACATCAAAATAAACTAAAAATTGTTAACAATTTTGACGACAGACTCGAAAATTCTCCTAGGATTTTAGATTTTTTCCCTTAGTGAATTCATTGACATTAACAATGTCTCGGTTTACAAGCCGGTTTACAATGCCGATTATCCGCAATAAATAACCGTAATTTTCATCAATTTTTCGTTTTATTCTAGATTTTTTCTAAAATTTTTATAATTTTTTTTTCTAGAATTTCTAGAATTTTTTTCTAGATTTTATTTTTTTTTCTAGATTTTTTTGTTCTGGAATCTTTTTCCTGAAATTTTATTTATTATTTTTTTCTACAAACCTTCAGAAAAGTATAAATGATTTAGTCTTTATATCTTTGGGGCAAAAACTCGAAATAAGTACACAGGAGCCTAAAAGTTAAGGGTGCTTTTCTTTTCCCCCAAAATAACCAGTTCAAAAAAAATTTTAGTTTTTTTCTCTTCGCCCAGTGATCTAATTCAGATAAATTTTCGTACTTTTTTTTGCCTTATTTGATCTTGATAAAATTAACAAGGGCAATTTCCCTAGAGTGATATATACATATAGATCCATGGAGTCAGTCGGGTGGGCATTGATTTTGCTATGTCCAAGATTGAAGCCCCTGTGGAGTTGGAAAATCATAGTTCACGACGGGCCGTGCTCATCTTTCATTCATCACCGAATAAATATGGGCCGAAACTTTGGCAGACATAATTTTCAACAACCCAAATTATCATGTTTGGTTTGTGCGGCGTGTTTTTTAGAGAATAATGGCCTGAAGAATTCAAACACGAAAATGACCAAAAATTCTAGAATTATTTTTCTTGAAAAATGACGCACATTATTTAGGAAACATTATTTATGGAAACTAAGTGACCCCGACTACAAGAGAAAATTTTCACATCAATTATACAAAAATGTAGTAAAATTGAAATCAGTCAATTAAGTTTCGTAAATAGGGCCTTGTTGGAAGATTTCAAATAAAAACACCATGATATTCGAAAATCCTAGTTTATAAAAGTACGTTAGATACAAAAAAGGTTCAAACACGAATTTTGGGAACATTTGTCGAACGCAATGTCCAAGCAGTTACTTGGAATTTGCCAAAAACAAAATTTCTAGAATTCATTTTATTTATTTTTACACAAAACATCCAGAATTGAAATCAGTGACCGTGTAAAGTTTGTAGCCGACCCAAAACTCAGCAGGTATACTTTAGATCCTTATAAGTTTATTTACTTGTTTTATTTAGAACAACATTTTTAAGTAACAAAAAAAAAACAATGAATATTTCTATGCAAAAAAAAAATCGGCAAGCGTCCAATTCGTATCTAAACACAGACCTTATAGCCAAACAAAATATGCGATTAAAATTTCATTGTGTTTTCTTTTTCAAACAAATGTACATATTTCCGTGTTCAATTATTCAGCGATATTTTTTTGTTACTATCATTAGATAACTTATCGCCATGAATTCTAACGCGTTGGACTGATTTATATTTGCTTTATTGACAATTAAAAAAAATACGTATGGCGATAAATGCCCGGAAAATGGAAAAAATCAAAAAGTAAAATAAAAATCGTTCAGATTTTATTAGTTCTGCGAAACCAAAAACATCGTGTTTTACGGTTTGGGGCGCTTCTCAAGAGATAATAAAAACACAAAAATGAAAAAAAAAATGATTTTAACAATGGCGAATTTAAGTACGGATTTTTTTATGTTGGACGATTGTGTATGATCGCCATTCATGTAAACGGTCAGCATTTTGAGAGAAAATTTGTGATTTTTTTGTAAAAAAAACTTTTTTTATATTTTTTGTAATTATTATGTAGCTAGCCAATCAAAAGCCTCATTAGTGCGAAATGTTTTGAGGAATTCAATGAGAATCTAACTGGTTCATTTTCATAAAGCACGGCTGTTATTAAACAGGTTTCTGATTGGCTGTCTAATAAAATTGTAAAAATCTAACCATTTAGTCCATTACGAGCTTTTCCCCCTTAGAATTAACCCGTAAACGACACTGGTTTTGTTCAAGTTTGGGATGCTTCTCAAGAGATAATAAAAACACAAAAATGAAAAAACGATTTTAACAATGGCGAATTTAAGTACGGATTTTTTTCAAACAATTGTTGTATGATCGCCATTCATGCGAGCGGTCAGCATTTTTGAGAGAAATCTTAAACTTAAGATTATGATCGCCAATTTCATAAGAGAGACAGAGATAGCCGGTAACGTGCGAGAGATAATGCTTTTAATACTATACCATATGCCTACTTATACCACTCAAATTAACCAAGATCATAAAATGTACCACATCACAGGCAGTTCTAGATGCGAGAACGTGACACTTTCACCTAGGAAAAACCGTGACGTTCTCGGATATTTACAAATTTTTAGAAAATTTAACCCCCACCGTTTTATACGCACTGACATGAAAACTTGTATACATCGAACTAGTACTCCATGCTATTTGTGACGTATTGGTACGTTTTGCGTAGGTAAAAGTCCAAATGACTTTTAGTTTGCGCATGGAATTGATCTTTTTGTAATAATATTAATTTCAGAAAAAGGCCTAATCTGATCGGAGTTTTATAACGTCCGTTGCAAATGAAAGCGGGTCAAAATGAGTAAAAAGGGCCATGTTTGACCCGCTTTCATTTAGAATGGGCGTTACATCTGCTTTTAGATTACCGATGTTATTTTTTTTATTTTTGTTTTTTACAATGTTGATTTTTAAATATTTTTTCCATTTTTTTAATAGTGTTAATTTAATTGATGAAACTCATCTTTTACTTTGTGCCTAGCATTTTCTATATTTTTATAGATTGTCTAAAAAATATATAAAAAGCACCATCTGGCGAGTCAAAAATTAAAACAGTCGCCGATTTTTTTAGACCATAAAAGTTTTAAGTATATTTCCTTAGATTAATCTGATATATCAATAAGTCGATAAAATACACTCAAATAGAAAGCCGATCGACCTCGACCATCTTCAACGGGCTCTATATCTTTTTTTTTTCTCTGTGAATTTGATTAATAGGTTCTCTAATCATCAGTGACGGTCAAGTTAAAAAGTAGTAGGCTGTTTGCGGTCAAAATTGGGCGTCTCCAAATGAATTTAATTGATGGCCCATCGTTTCCAGCGTCATCAACTGACCAAAACTAACATACAATATCAAAATATAACCCGTAAGGTGAAAAGTGGCGTTAAAATTGATTATTATAAATTTGACACCACAGACGGTCACATGACACTCATATTTCATCATGGGGGCACAAAATGTGACACAGTAACTTTTTTTGAGATTTTTTGAAATTGGTGTTTATACATAAATACACCAGCTAACACGTTATGTTAACACACATTATATTAACCCTTTTTGTTATTTGATTAACTTCGATTTCCAATTGTTTAACTAAACGCCATACCACATTATGTTAACAAAATTACATTATGTTAACAGTTTTTGACGTTTGATGGCGTTAACACAACGTGTTAGGGGGTGTAATTTAAAATTTCTATATATTTACCTAGGGCGGAATTTGGCACATTTAGCGGACGTGAGAATGCTAACCCTAATCACGAACTTTACCAGCCTAGTTCGTCAAAGATCCCTGCCATAAAATATTTTATATCAATGGGTCCCGTTTTTTTTTTTCACTGACTCATGCTCTGATAAATTTTTGGCGCGAATAGCTCACTCTTGAGACGATGATTAAATTCCTTGATTTTCGAGAAGGAATTTTGAAGCAATAGAGAAACAACCTTGACGCCGGTTTCGCTTTTCGACAAAAATAAATCAAATAGTGTTGAATTATGCATAACATTTCGTGAGATAGAGAAAAGAATAATTTATATTTATACTTTTTGGGCACAACTTTTTAAGGGCAAGGGAACGTTTGTAAACAAAAGTACAATTTAAACGTATGTATTTGGTTAACTTTTATTTGCTGTTTGTTTTTTTACGTTTAGCACGTGATTGGTACCTATTTTTCGTGATTTGTTATTTTCATTTTGATCGGACAGTAAATATCACATTTTAAAATTTAAAATAAATCAGGTGCATTTTACCATAATTTGATTTTTTTGTTGTTTGGAAAATTTTATACAGATCATTTTTAGGTTCATTTTTAATCACTTTGAATAATTTTTGATTATAATAATCCCAAATTTTGGGATCATTTTTAGGTTCATTTTTAATCACTTTGAATAATTTTTGATTATTTGGGATCATTTTTGATTATTTGGGATGATTTTTGATTATTTGGGATTATTTTTGATTATTTGGGGTTATTTGAGATTATTTGGGGTTACGGTTTTTTGACCACTTAGAGACATGTCTAGACATGTTGATAATTTTGGCCCAATTTTTTTAGAATATTTGATCATTTTGGATTTTTTTTTTTGACTAATTATGGTAATTTTTGATCATAAAGGATGACTTTGGATGACATGCGCATAGTGTGAATTTATATTTCGTAACTACACTGTAGCACTATGTTTTTTGGTGAAAAATATTATTTCCTAAAGAGCCCCGCGTTTATTGATTGATGTGATGAGAACTTTTTCTCGAAGTAAAGAATTACATATTGTCCACGATTAATTTTTCACTTTTAAATCCAGCGCAAGATTTAAAACTATGTCGATTATTATATTGGCCAATTAATTTAAAAGTGAAAAATTAATCGTGGACAAATTGTATATCTTTGCGAATCAGATTGTCGCAGTCTCGGCTTTTATGACTANAAAATAAAATGCGCGCGAGATACGTTCTGGAAGAAAAATCTCGCGCGCATTTTATTTTTGCGCGCGAGATTTGTCGTCCCTAACGTATCTCGCGCGCAAATTTATGCGCGCGAGATACGTGTCCACCTCTTAGAGACATGTTGATAATTTTGGCCTAATTTTTTTAGAATATTTGATCATTTTGGATCTTTTTTGACTAATTATGGTAATTTTTGATCATAAAGGATGACTTTGGACGACATGCGCATAATGTGAATTTATATTTCATAACTAGCACTATGTTTTTTGGTGAAAAATATTATTTCCTAAAGAGCCCCGCGTTTATTGATTGATGTGATGAGAACTTTTTCTCGAAGTAAAGAATTATATCTTTGCGAATCAGATTGTCGCAGTCTCGGCTTTTATGACTAACACAAAAAAGTGATCTAGTACAAAGCTGGATAAATAGCAGAAGCCTATCGTGTGAGTACCTACGCTCATATAAAATGTGAACTATTCAGATAAGCTATTTCAACTTTTTTGTTTCACATTTTTTGGTCTTTTTGAGAGAAGTCGACCCAAAAAATATTTGAAATGGAAGAGTGATGTCACACTAGAGTTGATGATACATCATCTGTGCAGTTATATTTCAATTTCCTTTTCACGAACATTGAACTGAGTAGTGCGTAGGCGGACAATGGCAAAATAATTCGTTTCTGCGTAGTGCGTAGGCAGAAAATGGCGAATATTTCGTTTTTTGCAGGATAAGTGCGTAGGCAAAAATATGACAAAATATTTCATTTTTGAAGGATAACTGCGCAGGTGGTGAAAGTGACATTTTTTTGTTTTTTATTTTTCATTCGGAGTCCGAATTCCGGATAGATTATTTAGGAGATGCAGTTATGTATAAGCAACGATTAGGGGTTAAGTCATCATAAAAGCGTCTGAGAGTTACTGTATTTGCGACACAAAAAGTAGATAAAAAGATAAGTCGTCAAATCAAAGTAACACCGAATCCCCACGATCAAAAGTCGTCGAAAAATCAATTTTTTTTAATAAAAAAAGTATCCCCGAAAAAGAAAAGAAAAAGTATCCTTTCGGTTTATTTTATTCCTTTGCTCGAAAAATCTTTTGGAACACTTTTCATTGCTTCCAATCGTTAGTATTTTCTTAAATAAAGCAATTTTTATTATTCTTACGAGAAAATAATGGATTTCGATACGATTACCAGAAATATATTTTATGAAAATTATGAGAAATATTTTTTACTAAAAATCATAAGCCTCATTTGTGCTCTAGATTCTGGTATAATATTATAAAACAGCTCAATAATATTCCCCAAATCTGACCGTTTACTCCGCTCTTTCCCCCTTAGAATTCACCCTTAAACACCACGGCTCTTATTCGAGTTTACGTTTTACAAATTGTAACTATTATAGTAAAGGTTATAGCGAACTCATAGTTACCCGCAACTTATAACCGCGCGTTTTTTGCACCGGCCTTTGACTTAAAACAAATAACCACGTGACACAATCCATGTCGTAAACTCGGGCTGATGGTTTGTAAGTTGTCTTCCTGTCATTATTTTTTTTTACATATATCCCCAATTACTGGGGCAAAATTTTCCCGATTTCCCAATTTATTATTACTATTTTTCAACGACTTTTTTTCAACGACAAAAGTGCGTCAAATACTTTCAGAGGAAACGTCTATATTTTTTGGATCATAGATTTACGGTACAAAAAAGAGAAAAAAATCGATTTTTGTTTGATCATTTTTGGTAATTTTTGGCAATTTGAGATCATTAGAAATTATTTGTGGCTATTTTGGATTGATCATTAAAAATTACTTTTAATAATTTCGGTTTATTTATGATCATTTTTTGATAATTTTGGTTTATTTGTGATAATTTCGGTTTATTTATGATCATTTTTTTGATAATTCCGGTTTATTTATGATAATTTTTGATAATTTCGGTTCAATTATGATAATTTTTGATAATTCCGGTTTATTTATGATCATTTTTTGATAATTTTGGTTTATTTGTGATAATTTCGGTTTATTTATGATCATTTTTTAATAATTTCGGTTTATTTATGATAATTTTTGATCAAGGTATTTTTTTATTATTTTTTGCTAGTTTAAAAATTCGATATGTTTTGAGTTATTCATGATAATTTTTGATAATTCAAATTTTTTTGACTATGATTGAAAATTCGAGATACTTTCGATTATTTATGAGAATTTTTGAGAATTCAAGGTTTTTACCCATTTTTCTGTTTCATTATTTATTATTTGTTAACTACTTTATCATACAAACATCAAAAATTTACGTAAACTATTTTCAGAAGAATATATTGTGTTTTTCGTACCCCGCACGAGATAAACAAAATCACACCGACTCACTTTCACGGCAAGAATTTGAAAAGACAAGGCGAGAATACAATCAAATCCACGTTTGGAAGAACACAAAAAAACGGTTGAGTTTTCTTGTTTTATTGAGGCAGAAAGAAATAAACAATGGGTTGCAATAATTCAAAAAATACGGTGAACCAAGTTGAAGAGCCCGAAACTCCAGGTGAGACTTAACTTGAATTAAAATGACAAAATAATGTACGAGACAGATTGATTTATAAAACATGAAACATCCAATGGGGCGAAAATTGTCTGCTCAGTATACTAGAGCACTTTTAAAAAGTACAAAAACTCTCAGACAATACTGAACGTTCTTTTTACAGGAACACATTGTATAAAAAACTTGTTTTATAATGAGGATCTTTTTTACCAGAAAAAATCAAAATATTTTTCATACAAAAAATAAAAAGTTTTGTAAAAAAACATTTTTCAAAAAATATTTTGAATATTTATTTGCTTTGAAAATGAAATTTATTTATTTACAAAAGTATATTTGTTTTTGAAACATTAGACAGCTAAGGTCCTTAGCCTAAGTACCCTAATTTGGGGTCTCTAGATGTGCGCTTTTTTACCAAAATTTGTAAATACTTCTAGATGTGCACCCTTTTGGTCGATTTTTTGTGAATGTCCCTCTAGATGTGCATATCTCTCTAGATGTGCACGTTTTTGGATATCGAAAATGCTCATCTAGAGACCCTTTACTGTACTCGTCCCCTGTGAACTCCATTCGGCCTTTAAAGGGGCGTTTTACTTTTCGCCTCATTAATTTCACTCTTGTTAGTATTTTGAACCAACTTTTAAACCAATGTACTGTACTATTTGATGAACTTATTCTACTACGAAAAGTTTGTTTACTTCTCGGAAAAGGGCCATAATTGAGTATAATTCATTCATCTGTCAAACCAGGCTCAAACAAACCTTAAATCGTAGATTTTCGACTCGTACTGTACCTTACTTACATTTATTTTTTTTAACTCCTATGCGTTTACAGGAAGTTTGATAATACTGTATTTTTGGAATTATTATGTAGTAAACACTACCTGGGCAATATGTTATACAGTCTGCGTAAAATAAGCAATAACCAATTTTTAACTTTGTGAGTTTGTAAAGTTAACGACTAAATTTATTTTTACTGCAGTTTAACTTGTTTATACACCTTACCGGAACAGGAAATAATAAAAGTTGTCCCGAAGCCTCGCGGGGTCACAATGGTAACTACGCGTAGCTACGCTTATTTGGTGACATCATTGTGAATAAAAACTACCCATGTGGTGAACCCGGGCCTTTTTTTCAAAAATTGGCTCCAAATGAGGGTCAATATTTAATCATTACATGTATTACATGTATTGTATGTATGAAATAAAAAAAAATAATCGACCCTTATTCCGAACTCCCTCTGTAAATTACAGAGTGTGTGCTATTTATCGTCCGCCACTTTTCCAGTATCATATCATATAATTCATATGTCACTAAAAACGGAAAAGTGGCTGACCCTCGAGAGCACACACACACTGTATGTTCGTTATTCCATTTAAGAATTGGCTTTAAATAATTTACACATTAAAAACACTGGACTTTCTTGCGCGCATCCTAGTACCCTTGATGTGGCGTCACCCAAATACCTCGTTCATCAATCACGTTTTGACGACATAAATCATACATACTGAAAGTCAGCAAATGACCCCCAAATTATATAAGACTGCACCGAAAATGAGGCACACATTTTCCCATGAGTTAAATTTTAAAGTCATCATTAAATGATTTGATAATTTCAGGAGTTCCATATGGTTAAATTAAAACTTACTCCTTTTGAATAAAGGTTGTAAATACGATTGAAAAACAATAAATTATTTTTTGTGAAAACGACTGATAAAGCTTTTCAATGATTTAAAAAAGTAACAATTTAAGGATTGTCGATTTAAAATATGTCGATTTGAAAACTGTCGATTTAAAAAATGTCGATTTAAAAACTCTCGATTTAAAAACTCTTGATTTAAAAACCATCGATTTAAAAATTGTCGATTTAAAAACTGTCGATTTAAAAAACAGCGATTTAAAAATTGTCGATTTTCAAAATTTGCATTTTTCGACAAAAAGCTTTGTTAAAAAGTTGATTTTCAAAGACCAAAATTTTCATTAAAAATACAAAACATTTGTCAAGCATGTCAATTTTTCAACAGCGTTGATCTTTAACGAATGTGGACAAACATTCTTGCTTGTGCGAGTTAGAAAAAAAAAATCAATTCTAGTTTGAGTATGAATAATATTCGAGTCGGAATAATGTTTGGGCGTGTGCTTTGAGTCTACATATATATTTGGTTAGATAGAAAGAAAAGAAAAAAACATGTGGTATATATTTTCCAACCTTTTTATCGTTCGTTCATTATAAAACTGACAGATCAAATTAGCACATCGTCGACTCAATATTTCGGGTCGTCGACGAATCGGTCGGTCGTCGAATTACTCTCCGAGAAAAAAAAGCAAATCAGGTTTTGAGATTGTGGGGCAGGAAATGAGTTTTTGCATGTGATCTAACATGCATAAATGATTCGTTCGCCCTAAGGCCTTCTTCTCTAGGGCCGCTACTCAAACCGAACAAAAAAAAACTGGCGACAAAAAAGAGAGAACGCGCACAGCTAGGCAGATAGAGAGAAAAAGAAAGCTAAAACCGGGAATAAATGGAAAAAAAGTTTTTATTTTCTTTCAAATTACGTTTTTGACATTAATATAGAGGCCATAAATTTTTTTGTACTTGGCAGATTAATATAATATTGGGGTTAATAAAAAAAAACTCATTTGTCAGATTTTATTGATCAGCGTTTTTATTGGTCGTTTTGGGGGAAAGTTTGAGGTTTTCGAAAGAAATAATGTAATTTACAATTATTTTAGGGTTTTCTGTCATAATACTCAATATATTTTCTAAAAATGCCAAAAAATAACCCTTTTCTGAGGCCATTTAGGGAATCAGAAGTGTTTCAACTTTTTATAATTACAAAAAGAGAACATTATACATATATATTACCCACATTTTGTGGTCGATAACACTTTTGTTTGTGCAATCGGAAAAGATTTTCCTTATTTTAGAGCTAATATGGTGCGGGGTTTAGGTCGAAATAAAGCCGGGTTAATTTATGTGTCGTATTTGACTCTCGAATATAAACTCGAACTATCATATCCTTTTTTAACGATTTTTTTAACAAAAAATATGTACTTGACAGCTATTTAAACTAGCTTATTTTCTTGTTAAAATTCCTTGTGTTTAATTCGTTAAAAGAAGATGAGTTTTGAACTCATATTTGCGCGTCGAACTCGCGGCGCGGGGTCAACATTGCACTTATTTTACGACTTTTACTTTGAAATGTAAATTTTAACCAATCAAATCGCCCTTATTTGCACCGGTCTTGCACTTTTGAACACTTTTTGTGGTGATTATATTAGTCTTAATAGAAACTCATAATTCAGATCTATCGACCACGTGGCTTCATTGTTAAAAAAAATAAAAGAAAAAAGTTGTGTTTTAGCTTGAAAAATAGCTACTTTCAAAGAAAAGGAACCCAAAACGTTGCTTCTTTATGACTAGCATCCAGTAGTAGGATAATGAGCAAATAGATTATGATATTTATTGTCTTCAAATTGATTACAATCAGGGGACAATAACGACCCGAACCGACCGTATTCTCTTCTTATTAATCGTTGGTACAAATTTTTAGTAGTTTTTTTTCTTTTTTGTTTAGTCATTTAAAAGTTTTTCTTATTGAAAGTTCCTTTTTAAGAGTTTTTTTATAACACCAAAAATGGGAAACAAGGGATCGTCAGAGAGCAAAAGTAAAGTGGAGGAAGCCAAACGTAAGAGAAATAAAAATTGAAAATTACATATCTCGTAAACGATGAGAGAGGACACGGAAATTATATACTAACTTTATTGGGTGATTATTATAAAAAAAAGTGTCCATAAATGCACTCATTCCGAACCATGCGCCCTTTACAGGCGGTGAATGGTACTTTCGCGACAATTTGTAGTCGTGAAAAAATTATGACTACCTTCGAGACCACACCATCTGGTCGCGAAACCATATTTTGAACAACAATTCGCGACCAAATGGTGTGGTCGCGAAAGTTCTCATAAACGGGTTTTGTCACGACTCAAAATGGTCGCGAAAGTACCCCACTCCTTTTAGGTACTCCCCCCCGCGTTGTTGTTGTCACCCGTAAATTTTCCCGTTCATTTGTTATCTTTCGGATTTTTTCGGGAAAACTCTCGAGGAATACTATCTTTAGGTGTTAGGTACTGCGCTGTTATATTGCGGATTTTTTTTATGGTAAAGTTGCAAGATAACGGCGCGGGGGTTTGGTAAAAACAGACGGGATGGAGACACGGACTGTATTGCATTTATGAATAGAATTTAAATGATTACATTTTTGACTAAGGACTGTATTTTTATATGGAGACTCAAATTTATGATCACGATTTCAATTTGTAATAAAAACGCGCTTGATTGAACTCATTGTAAACTGTGCCGCGATACGTTCAGATTTTTATGTTGAGTTTTTGTTCTTTTCAAATGTCATCATCATTTTTTTTAACAAATTTGCAAACTTATTATATTTTCACGTTCCGATAATGACGGTTTTCTATCGCGAGAAATTCATAAAACTCAGTCAATCGGCTAAGAACACACAGAAACGACTCAAAAGGATCCGCTTTTTATGCGTTTTCTGTAATCGTATTATCATTTTTCGGATGTTGTTTTTGGGTGACCTTTTATTCATGATTTGGGTAAAACAAACATTAACGCTTTTTGTTTATAGCAGCAGTGGAAACACAAGAAAAGTCAGAAACTGTTGAAGCCGCACCAGTTGTCGCGGTAGAAGCTCCAGCTGAGGAGGCACCGGCGGAAGAAGTAGCTGCCGTGGAAGAGACGCCGGCGGCGGCAGAGCCAGAAGTGCCTGCAGTAGAGGAACCGGTTGCCCAAGTCGAAGAAGCCGCACCTGTCGTCGAGGCTGCCCCAGTCCAGGAGGAAGCGGCCGCACCGGCCGAAGAAGCAGCGGTTGAGGAAGTAGTGGCTGCACCCGCCGAGGAAGAAGCCGCCGCCGCACCGGCCGAAGAGGCCGCCGCCCCCGTCGAAGAACCAGCAGCACCCGCCGAAGAAGCCGCCGCACCAGCCGAAGAACCAGCAGCAGCTGCACCTGTCGAGGAAGAGGCCGCCGCCCCCGCTGCTGAAGAGCCAGCCGCACCAGCCGAAGAAGCCGCCGCACCCGCCGAGGAAGCAGCAGCACCGGCCGAAGAAGCACCGGCTGAGCCAGCAGCTGAAGTTATACAGAGTGACGAACCCGGAGCTCCTCCATCAGAAGAGACATCCGACTAGCTTAATATATATATATAATATATCTATATAAACAATTCTCAGCAGTAATGTAAGAGACGTATGTTTTAGTGGTGAGGATGAACTGGCTTTATTCATGTAACTGAAAATATGTTGAACGTATTGAGTTATATTGAAAAAAACGTACCTTATCAGTGTAAGGACTTTATCTGAAGCTTCTGTCGTTACTAATTTCAGAAAACGCGAGGGAATCGTGTCTGCAAATTATTCTAATCAAATCCCAACTCCGATTTAAATATTGAATTTTTTAACCTCAATTTTTTATAACATAGATTTTTTTTTAAATGAATGCTTTTAACATCGTGTTATAAATCTTTGTTAATCCTGAGTTAGGGTTAGTTAAAAATGTCGATTTAAGGGTTTTCGATAAAAAAAATTCGATTTAAAATATGTCGATTTAAATATTGTCGATTTAAAAACTGTCGATTTAAAATATGTCGATTTAAATATTGTCGATTTAAAAACTCTCGATCTAAAAACTGTCGATTAGATAAATGTTGATTTTAAAAATGTGCATTTTCCACAAAAAAAACTTTGTTAAAATTCATTCACAAATGAATGGGCCGGTTCATCCCGCCCCCTTGATTATGACTTGAAATAAGTTCGTTAACCATTGTTTCCCATTAGGTTTCTTATTGTGAATCAAATTCTCAACCGAAGCACGCTCACTGCAACCGAGACTTCAATAATATCAATTCACCCAAAAACTCTGAAATAAGTTATACAACTGAAAAAAACAAACTGTAACCAACACCAATATATAGGAATTTCAAATAATAGTTTTGTGCCTCCTCGTTTTGCAGCATACCTTTCTTAATTACGAGGATCTACAATGGCCGATCACCTATGTCAACGCGAATACCGACTTTTAAATTCCATCTTTATACAATCTGGTTAATAAATTTTTTATACAAATACATGTAATATTAATAGCTATGTAAACAGTTTGCAATTATGTGCGCATTTATATATAGAATGTCTATTAGAAGAATCTTAAAGCAGAAGATTTACCTTTGTTGTCTATTATCCAATGCATTCCAGCAGATTATTGATTGGTAGACAAATTACACGCGGAAAGTAGTTACAGACTGTAACTTACAGTCCTTACTTCCAATACGGACGTTTTTTATTTGCGAAAATAGCGTCCGTATTCTGGTGAATTGTCATAAAGTGTTCATTTTTTGACTGTTTTGGGGACAGTTTTTCACAAAAAAAGCGTCCGTCTTGGAAGAAAACCTCCGTATTGAGAGTAAGGACTGTATCTTACGTACCATTTAGAAATTATTTGCAAAAATCTAGTAGGAAGAAAGAGAGATACAAATTAGCGTTAGTACACTCCCGCTCCTCTAGTTGTGCACTTTCTGGGGAAAATTTATGACACAGGCTATTTAATAATTGTTCCAATTTTTATTTTCGTTCGAAAGGACCCCTAAATATTTAGTTTTTTTTTCGCATTTTATATGATAGTTATACAATAGTCCTTACTCCCATAAGAGCCGTTTTCGGTTTGTCAAAAAAAGTTGCGCGGGTATTACTGCTTAAAGCAGAAGTTCTGCAGCAGAATGCTACAATTCTTTTGGATTATTAAATATGACCTCGAGGACTCAGCAGCGCCACATGTGATCAATCGGGTCTTGCTGAATCAAGTTCGTAAGCGATTGGACTTTTTGAAGTCCATTATCAAATTAATTTGACTGGAAAAACTCGTAAAGGATACAACTTGCATCAGTGTACAGTACAGTGTATGATTCACGAGACATTCACCCTAGGTCGGCTAACTAAGTAGGTACATGATGTATCTACTTAGTTAGCCGACCTAGGGTGAATGTCTCGTGAATCATACACTGTACATGATGTATCATACATCCTGCTTCAAGTTTTCAAATAAACACAAATAATAATTTATACGGGTAGAGTTTATTGTACGTAATCACAGGTAAGACAATATTTATATTTAAATAATATTTATATAAAATATTTAATTGCTAAATTATAAATTTATGATTTTAAATTAAAAGAATGAAATTGACTGAAAGATCCTAAGAGTATTCGAAAGGGTGCATACTTTTGCTTAGGGATTATTTTTTACAACTGCAGATTCAGTTTATATGTACCTAAAAACTGTTTAAAAATAATTATTAGATAATAAATAATCAGCATATTTCCTGTAGTATGAATTTGACCTAAAGATGTTCTTTAGGCTTTGAAATTTCATATGTACTCCTGTTCAGCACTACATATGTATATATTTACCGTATTGTTCTTTTAATCTCTCTTCCAGCTCAATCCACGCGGTGTCCCAATCCAGTCATATAATTCTGTGTGGTTTGGGACACCACGTGGATTTAGCTGGAAGAGCAAGTCAAAGAACAATACATTACATCTTTTTTACAAGAAAGTGTTGCTAACAAAAATTAGGGGTTTATCTAAATTATACAAAAACCGGAAGATAAGGCGCAGGCAAACCGGAAGATAAGGCGCAGGCAAACCGGAAGATCTTTGGTGAAAATAAGAAAAATAAATGCATTTTCGCAATATAACTGATCGCAAGGTGAGTATAATATCAATGTTTACATGAAGTTGTAGAGAAAAACACTACCTATGTAACAATAAATGGTGCTTTTAATATGATAGTCCACCTATTTTGTTTTTGTAACTTACTAGTAAATAGAAATAAACTCGATGAGCTAATATTATTTTAACATTTTAACGGAATAAGTTGTGTCTTGTAAGGGGCACATAAAGGTATAATTTTAACGCCGCCTGGAACTGGTAAAGCGAAGGCACTCAGTCGCGTACATATTTTACTCGATCGGTTTACGAATTTTTGAAGGCAAAATTCATCTGGGTATTTGGGTCGAACCTCGAACTATTTTTTCTTATTTTACAGAAAAACACAAGGTTCAACACAATTTCTGGGTTCGATAAAGAAAAAAAAAATTCTCGAGATTGTAAATCTCGGATTTGGGTTTATTTTTGAGAAAAAAAGTAAACCCATAAACTACATGGTATGACAAACTGAAAAGTTAATAATAAAACTTGAAATTTGACTGTTCGCGAGTTATATAGCTCGCGGCTCAATGACCATTTCGGGATTATTGTTGGCAGATTATAAGCTAGTACTGGATGTAATAAGTTCTATTTTTGATAATTAATTTGTCGAAAGAGTCAATTTAAGCCGTACGAATGCTGCTGTGCCGTCTGTCCATCTACCTCAGTTTTTATAAATTCTGAAAAAATGGTGGTTTAGTATTCTTCTTTGTTTATTTTTATTTTTTGCCAATTACCATAACATGGAAAACCATATGGGAAACCATAAAAGCCAGCCGTCGGATTTGGAATGATAAACTCTGGGTATAAAGAGTTTCTTGTTTCATTTTTCCAATCGCCCTAAAATGTTTTCAATGAATACAAAAGTACAAAGACAAATATTTTGTTAGAATTAGGTCTCAAAATCGTTTTCCTCAAGACATAAAGTATAAGTCTCCTAGTTTACGGTAATTATTTAATTTTGGCTACGTCTTATTTGTGAAAAATACAGAGACGGCTTTTTTTTAAGAGGTCACAAACTTGTGTTCAACTTCTGATAGAGTTATCGGAATGAAATATTTTTTTTGCACCTGATAGCTAAATATGGGGCATCTGCCCTTAACGGAGCACTTTTTTGAGTTATGCCTCTGACCGCCGGACAAATCATAAAATACCGCTTTCTCTCTGTTTTGTNTTCGAGAATTAGTTGGTCAAGTTATTTTTTCTAGTCTTATTTACGATAAATACCCCTAAACAAATAACAAAACCCAAAAAATATATTACCTAGAGGCATTTTAAAGATTTCCGTTTCCGTTTGTAAACAACGCCTATGTCCCCTCCTTAAGGATTATTTGCGCACTGCAGATTCAGTTTATATGTACCTAAAAACTGTTTAAAAATAATTGTTAGATAAGAAATAATCTGCATATTTCCTGCAGTATGAATTTGACCTAAATATGTAGGCTTTGAAATGTCATATGTACTCCTGTTCAGCACTACATATGTATATTTGGAAGTCGGCGGTTTTACCGTATTGTTCTTTTAGTCCCTCTTCCAGCTTAATCCACGTGGTGTCCCAAGCCAGTAATAAGCATTTACAGTCATATAATTGTGTGTGGTTTGGGACACCACGTGGATTTAGCTGGAAGAGCAAGTCAAAGAACAATACATCTTTTTTACAGGAAAGTGTTGCTAACAAAAATTAGGGGTTTATCTAAATTATACAAAAACCGGAAGATAAGGCGCAGGCAAATCGGAAGATCTTTGGTGAAAATAAGAAAAATAAATGCATTTTCGCAATATAACTGATCGCAAGATATCTATGCAGGTGAGTATAATATCAATGTTTGCATGAAGTTGTAGAGAAAAACACTACCTATGTAACAATAAATGGTCCTTTTAATATGATAGTCCACCTTTTTTGTAACTTACTAGTAAATAGAAATAAACTCGATGAGCTAATGTTATTTTAACATTTTAACGGAATAAGTTGTGTCTTGTAAGGGGCACATAAAGGTATAATTTTAACTCCGCCTGGAACTGGTAGAGCGAAGGCATTCAGTCGCGTACTATTTTACTCGATCGGTTTACGAATTTTTGGACGCAAAATTCATCTGGGTATTTGGGTCGAACCTCTAACTATTTTTTTCTTATTTTACAGGAAAACACAAGGATTTCTAGGTTCGATAAAGGAAAAAAAATTCTCGAGATTGTAAATCTCGGATTTGGGTTTATTTTTGAGAAAAAAGTAAACCCATAAACTACATCATGTAGTCTACATGGTATGACAAACTGAACAGTTAATAATAAAACTCAAAATTTGACTGTTCGCGAGTTATATAGCTCGCGGCTCAATGAGCTTTTCGGGATTATTGTTGGCAGATTATAAGCTAGTACTGGATGTAATAAGTTCCATTTTTGATAATTAATTTCTCGAAAGAGTCAATTTAAGCCGTACGAATGCTGCTGTGCCGTCTGTCCATCTACCTCAGTTTTTATAAATTCTGAAAAAATGGTGGTTTAGTATTCTTCTTTGTTTATTTTTTGCCAATTACCATAACATGGAAAACCATATGGGAAACCATAAAAGCCAGCCGTCGGATTTGGAATGATAAACTCTGGGTATAAAGAGTTTCTTGTTTCATTTTTCCAATCGCCCTAAAATGTTTTCAATGAATACAAAGGTACAAAGACAAATATTTTGTTAGAATTAGGTTTCAAAATCGTTTTCCTCAAGACATAAAGTACAAGTCTCCTAGTTTACGGTAATAATTTTGGCTACGTCTTATTTGTGAAAAATACAGAATATTGTGTTTCTATGAGGTTTGCATTTGAAGGTTCTGTAGAAACAAAATGCAATGTTTTCCTGTTTCCGGGCACAAATAAGCGGAATTTCCATAGCTTAACTCTCAAGGGTCACAAGTGGCATATTATATGCCGCATATAAGCCGTAGGGGCCACTTAGTCCACATTTGGACTAGACGTCTAAAAAATATACGCTCAGGGTGGTCGCCTGGTATTTTTACCCGATTTTGAAATTGCTCCTATTTACCGATTAAAATAATTTTCAGAGGTAATCGACCCCTATGGTGTCGATGGTCGAATTTATAAGCCCCCAAATTGTACCCGTTCTGAATAAAACCGCGATAACCGCCAAAATTATAGTTTTTTGGCTGTCTTATATTAGCGCCATAACCCGCGTCGGCTCAGGCCACTATTTCGTATACCTCGTATCCCAGGCGGCCAGCCTAAATATCTCGACATTGGTCTCACCTCAAACGAACTATTATCAAATGAATCTTCGCTAAATTCGGATGGAACCCGTTTTGGTCGACTGCGTTTCATTCCGGGTATTTTTGGTTGTGGACCTCGTGTTGCTGGTTTTAAGCCTTTCAATAAAGGAAGTTCTAAACAATA
>SCLG01000084.1:444942-470789 GCA_004367875.1 Oikopleura albicans | reverse complement strand
ACAAAAGCTATTAAGTTTTCACCACTAGAACCAGAAATGAAAAGAAAAATATGTAAATAATTTTTAATGAACAAAATATTAGGGCCAAAAATATGTCGGGCGGAAACATAACAGCGCAGTGCGTAGGCGTATAAACTGGAAAAAATTTCTCAAAAAAGCGGAAACATAATAGCACCGACGGGGCTGAGCGGAAACATAACGGCCGGAAACATAACGGCGCAGGGGGTGTAATTTATATTTTATGTTTTTCGCTCGCTTGTCGCGATACGAGATACTGACAAATACATAATGAAAATCGACTTTGCATCAAACGCGCTCTAGGAGTTAAAAATAAAAAATCGGCCCACGACTGGTGATGTACAATAACATGAATTTTTATTCCAGTAATTTTAAAGCCCGATTTTTAATACGATTAGCCCGATTTCTATATTTTTGTTTTGGCACAGGTTAAATTTAGGATGTTAGTTTACTTTGAGAATGTCAGGTTTTATTTTAGAGCGTATTTTGACTGATTTCTATTGTGTGAAACAATAATTTAGACTTGTGCATTGTTTCCGATTAAGCACGGGATTAACGTAATGCGTTGGACAAATTTTAGAGTTTAAAAACCCGTGAGAATCCTTGTCTGTTTGTACTAAAAATTAAGCCCAAATACAAATATTGTCATTGAAGTTTCAACAGATACATTTTTTTTTAACATTTGACTTTTGTGGTATCGAAAACAATGCAACTATAAATATTTCACACTATATAAATGCAAAATTTGAGTCGTTTTTCGTTCAAATTTTATGAATTGTTATGAAGTCAGATAAACAAACAATCTCAAAAATATCATAAGCGTTACTTTAATTTAGTACACCAATGATAAATGGCAGAAATTCGGTAAATGTGCCCTTGCTTTGTTTCCGACTAAAACCGGTCTAAATGGGCACCTGAACTGTATTGGATTATATAACCTGAAAGTTTAACATATATAACTTTAACACTATTAAATAGATGCATAATGAAGATAGTGAACATTTGGCGATTCAAAAAAATATCGCGTTTTTCCGTTGTTTTTGGCGAAACTAAAAATACACCCCCTGGGCAGTTATCTTGCAAAAATGGAATATTTCGTCATATTTTCCTAATACAGTCCTTACTCATATATCGGACGATTGCTCGTTTTTCGGACGCTTTTGCGGTCAAAATGGGGTCATTCTAACACAGTGTAGAAAAATGGACTTTTTTGTGACAATGCTCGGAGCATTATGCTCCTTTTTCGGACGTTATTTTCCAGAACCGAAAACGTCCGATAAATGAGTAAGGACTCTTTCTAACACAGTGTAGAAAATTGGACCTTTTTGTGACGATGCTCTTTTTTCGGACGATTTTTCGGCCAAAATGGGGCCATTCTAACACAGTGTAGAAAAATGGACTTTTTTGTGGCGATGGTCCTTTTTCGGACGCTATTTTCCAGAACCGAAAACGTCCGATAAATGAGTTAGGACTGTATTTCAGATTTTTTTTTTTTGCAGTATTTCATCATAAATATTTCAGTTTGTCCGCCTACGCCATGCGCAGTTATCTTGCCATTTTTTGAAATTAGTTTCACGAAATGCGCAAGTGGTGTACATTTTTTACAGTTTTTACACATAATTTTTTCTTTAGAATATATTGAAGAAATTCAAGTCATAGAATCATCCGTGTTAGTATAGTGGTGAGTATTCCCGCCTGTCACGCGGGCGACCGGGGTTCGATTCCCCGACACGGAGAACTTTTTTTAATTTGATAATTTATGTGTTTCAGTTGGTGCGCCCACAACGCTACGCTTTTGGGGGAAGTGATTGCGTAGCGTTGTGGGCGCACGGTGCCGCGCACCAACTGTATAATTTGTTATTATGGTTTATTGCATATAATCATTTTTATGTTATCCAATGTCAGGTCACAATTTTTTTGGCAATGAGATCTTATGATAATGCAGTCGTAAGTCACAACTCGTAACCCTGCGCAGCGTGCGTATATTTGTACCCATCGCTTTTTTTATCATGAACATATCTGACCAAGATATATTTAGCATTTCCAATTTCGGCTAGTGATTGTCATTGAATGAAAATAAACCATATATTATTTTTTTATAAAAATTGGTCTACTAGCCAAGCGCAACGGTTTAGGTTTTTTTTCTAGCACAAAATCATGCCATTTTTCACTTTACTGGGTGCTCCAACAATGAATCAGCCCGAGAAATTTTAGCATGCACTTATATTGTTTCAGCATAAAAAAGTGTGCGTAAAAATTTGCTCTGGCTGATTCATTGTTGAACCACACGGTAGACGAGTATTTCAAGCCTCTTGGAACAAAATTTTGTACTAATGCTTGTTACTGATGTTTTCAATTTGAGTCAGAAATTGAAGGTCCCTTTTATGACCCAGATATAACAATTTTTGAAAACTACATTTTTAGGAAAATCACCTCTGTCAATAACGACATCCTTTTGGATAAGGGGGTAACTAAACAGTACGCAAAATTGTGTAAATCATACGCACAAAACGACCGATTGATCACTTGTTCGATATGAAAATATCGAAATTGGGTTAAAATTTCCTCCGTGTAGTCGACGGTCCCTTAAAACGTATCGTTTGATGTTAATATTATTACAGTCAAGAACCTTTTAATTATTAAATTGTGATTGGTCATATTAAAAATAAAACATTAAAATCAAATTAAAACGTGCACAATTAAAGAACATTAATACACAGTTACTTGACTATATGTACGTGACTGTTTACTATGCTTAGTACATAATATTACGATACGGCGACATTTCGGCACATGCGTCAATTCCGGACGTTTTTTCGGAAATGTTGATTGCACTCTTTTTATGTCCAAAATGGGAAATTAATTTTGAACATAATTGTTCAAAAATCACAATAAAGTACGATANTTAAGTCCGATATTTTAATACAGTCCTTAACCATTTATCGGACGCTCATTTATCGGACGCTTTTTTGGCCAAAATGGGGTCATTCTAATAAAAAATGACCTCTTTTGTGACGATGCTCATTTATCGGACGCTATTTTCGAGAACCGAAGACGTCCGATAAATGGTTAAGGACCGTATATTATTTAATTAAATGTCTGCGAATGCGGGAATTATGCGTATTCTGGCCATGTTTTTTCGCGACCATATTTGACTCGTTGGGCGTACTTGATTTTGACCAAACCAAAAGCAATCAAAATAAGTGTAAAAAGTTTCTAATTTGTTTTCGTATTCAAAAGCTGAATAGCTTTGCTAAATAATTCAGAATACTACGTTAGGAATGAACCATTTATGTGTCTAGTTCGTTGGCGTCAGGCCAACGCCTTACCAGCCCCCTCGGTCTAGTAGGTTTTGTTTAGCTTATCTTTCACCACACCTCACTGGTTTACTTTTAAATAAAGGTTGAAATCTAAAGCTTTTTATTGGTTTCGAGTCTAATCCAACCAGACTTCTGTCACCACGTGACGCGCGAAATAAAACGAAGAGAAACGAAAAAATTTTCATTCATAGCCTGACCTCGTTAGACAAGAGAAATATCGACTTTTTTAACATTTTTATTGTGCCGTGAAAAAAATAAGCCAGACGACAAAATGAAAAGTATTCGACAAGTATTGCGATTGACAAATATGCGACCAAATCTATCAGTTCAGGGTTCAAAATACAAATTTAGTTTTATCTTACAGTACATTTTTGGGACTAAAAGCAGAGGCCAAGTCTGAAAACACAAAATCCGAGACCTTACAAAAGTGTATAAAAATTGTGAGCTAAATAAGTTAGCCAAAATTACACTACATATGAGCCTAGACTAAATTGGGGGCTAATTTTCGGTTAGCCAGTACAATATTGGCTAGAGTCTTTAGGTCTAGAGAAAAAAAATACTATCGCAGTGTGTAATGTTACCACTTTTTGGCCTTTTTATAATAAGGAAATAATTTGTTGAATTTTATTGCTTTTTCTCATAATTCGCACGTTGTTTATGATAAACAAATCTTATAACAAAACAAATACAAACAAAATTAAATGAACACATTTTGAACCATGTAACAGTTGTGCGTTGTTTGAGCCTAACGTCGCCAACATTCAAAGAGCCCGAAGCTTATAAAAAAGCGTACAATCTTTTTGATGCTGATGGCGACGGCAGCATCACGCCAGAAGAGCTGATTTCAATTTTGCCCGCTTTGGGCGAAACCCCCGGAGATCTCAGTCTCTTTTTCGACGGAATGTCCGAAGCTACGATTACCAATCATCGACAAATTTGTGATTTTCTGACATTTATGATTCAAAACGGTACGTTATGTTTATTTATTTCACGCTCAGAAATTCTGAGTCAGAATAGTATATTGTGATATTTTGTATTTTAATGCACCCCTGCGCAAATATGTGGCAGCTATGACGTTTGAAAAATACCTAGGTCGCACATGAATAGGTAAACCGCCTGGGAATTTTTTAGGATTTCGATTTCCCAGGCGGTTTACCTACATATGAAGGCACACTTAAATAAGTGTAAAAAACAACACAAATAAATTACAACCGCGGACTTCTAACATATCCGCTGTTTATAGACATCTGTTTTCACCTTAACTGTTTAAAGTGATGATTTCAGTTTATTTTATCTTTGTTAGTAACCTTAACTCCCAGGGCTCACTTAGTCCAAATTTGGACCAAGCGCCCTAAATGGACCAAAAATTATACTAAACCGGGCTTAATCGAAAATCGCTGAAACAGGGGTCTAGTTAAATTTTATGAGAAATAACATCAAACATAAAAATGATTTTTTTTTTGGAAAAATTTCGATTAACCTTACCATGGTCACAAAAGCGTTTAGTCCAAATTTGGACTATGCGACTCCTACGGATTATATGTCACTTGTGACTCTTGGGAGTTAAAGGTGTCCCCTAAAATGAGACTACAGTATGTACTACATACTATGTAGGTATACTTGAACAATTTGCCCGCAAAAATTTTCATTTTAATGATTAAGTCCGTCTTATGGCCGCCAATAGTACTGTTTTTTTCTCAAAATTCCATTGTCAAACAAATTAAATGAATTATATTCAGTTAACCGACGTGATCAGGCGACGGCTGAACAAGAATTGAAGGCTGAATTTGCGCACTATGATCCAAAGGGCACCTCCATAATTTCCGCCGATGATCTCGCCGATTGGATCGACGCCCAAGCACCCGATTTAACCGATGACGAAATTGAGAATCTGATCGAAGGCGCAGATGTTGACGGCGATGGCTCCGTTAACTACAATGCCTACCTTCACTTGGTCTTGAAAAAGATTCTGAAAATTGATTCACAGCCACTCCAGGTAAACTATTATTGTAGCGAGACGTCTCATACGGGTACAGTCCCCAACACAAATAAGATACAAAATCTGAAAAAAAATGTATCTTATTTGGTTCCGTAATGTGAGCGTCCATTATGGGAGTAAGTACTGTATAACAGTTATTGATTTTGAAAGGGGAAAATGAAAAGCGCCTCGTCAGAAATAGAAAAAAAATACAGAAATTCTTTAAATTAAAATAAATATTTTATTTTCGTATCGAAAATTACATGAAAAATTGTCTACAGGTTACGGACTGCCCTTATTTTTTTTTCGAAAAATCACGTCAAAAAGTTACAATTAAATTTTTAGAAGGCCTATAATCACATCGATTTCGACCATGACGGCGAAATTTCTCAACAAGAACTGGAAATCGCAACCGGTGCCACACAGGAGATTTTTGACAAGGTCGATTTTGATCATTCGGGAGCTGTGAGCTTCACCGAATTTCTATTGAGTGTTTTCAAAACACGCGAAGAAGGAGCTATCCGAACTGGTAAGATTTTTTTTTGAATTATAATTTTTAAGAACATACAAAATCATTTTTGAAAACTACAGGGGTTTCTGGTTATAAGGTCAAGTCATCTTTTTGCACTATGGTCAAGTCATTTTTTTTCTTGCACTAAGGTCAAGTCAATTTTTTTTTTGAAGTCTGTGTTTTGGGAAAAAATCTTTGAAATCATGTCTTTTTACGCTTTTTTTTTGGATGAAGACAAAATCCGGGACGCTTTTTATTCCAAAAAAATCTAATTTCGGGACCCAAAGTCTATTTCGTGATAAAATGCGACCAGGGTCCAACTCTAGGACAAAAAAAAACGACTTTGAGTCAAAATCGTCCCGGATTTGGACGACCAATAAACTAATCGATGTATCGGGGTTATATAATGTAGATTTTCTAAATCTTGATAATAGTTTACATACGGGAGTTAACCATCGCCGACATGATTAAAAATTAATTTGTGAATAAAACATAATTTACTGTTCATGTTAGCTTTTCAAAAATACGATCTTGACAACTCTGGAAAGATAACGTTGAAAAACCTAAAAGATTGGTGCATAATAAATGGCCTTCCCAACAGTCAAGCCGCAATTTTGGTCCAAGAATTTGACTGTGACACGGACGGGGCCATCAATTACGACGAATTCATCAATGCCGTCGTTCACCAAAAAATGTAAAAAAAAACTGTCATATGCTATATTATTCAACAGCGACTGATTTGGTAGAATTCTAAAATACTGTGATCGCACGACAGCGTGAGCCAATTCCATTGTACTTTATCTACATTAGGCACTTTTCTAATTTATGCTGGTTCGATTGAAACCAACAATCCATAATATATCCACTACGGTTAAGTTGACTTTTTTTCTTGATTTTTTATTGTAAAAAATCTTACTTGTAAATTGTAACTTGCTACCGTTTGCCACAATAAGTAAACGCCGAACATTTTTTTTTTATTTTCTTGAAAGTTTTGTTTGCATTTCTTTTCGTAACAATACTGCTCGATAAGTAGATAGTGTCTACTAGAGTTATGTTGGGTCATCTTGGCTAATAGTCTAGAGGATTTCCGCGTTAATACAGTCCTTACTCCCATAAGAGACGTTTTCGGTTCCCGAAAAAAGCGTCCGTCAAAGGATTATCGGTTAATTTCGACAAAAACGTTCCGTATGGGATAAACGTCCGATATGGGAGTATAAACTGTATTACACTTTTAAGAGTGTCTTGCGTGGGCGACGTAATGTCATACTGTTAAAATAACACGGTGTAAATTACAAACACTAAATAATCGCCGCCTATTTCTTGCGGACAATCGGTAGTATACAATCTCCATCCAAATTTAGGTAGTAAGTTCGCACGTAATTTATTTTTCGTACCAAACGGACCCGTTCGAACAAACCGTACCTCAATACCGTGCGCCCAATCCGGAAACAATAGTTTCTTATTAATTCTGTAAAAATTCCTATTTTATTCTAATTTGTTTACGCCTCCCTTATAACTGCAAATATGATTGAAAATAAATAAGAATAAATAATAACGGTGTTTTCAGTTTTATGCAAGCAATTATTTACCGAAAGTGAGCAAAAACGAGTAAAAGTCGATAAATTTTGAATTGTTGTAGACAATTGTAAACAACCCGAAACTTTTGACATTTAAAAAGTGTAATCTTTCTCCTAGGAGATATTTGTATTCTTACTCCTAATAATAAATTGGACCGGTTTCTCAAGTTTCGTACTCTAATAAGCTTAAGGACCGGTCAGTCATGTTGTTTACAAATAGTTCGTTCGGGAAAACGCTATAAAATACGTTCTACAATAGGCTATTGTCAATAGCCATTACATTTTTTTGGTGTTTTATATGAGAACAAAAGTCTTACTTTACCGTCAAAGTATTTTTATTGTCATACTTTTGACCGCTGACCCTCCAGAGCGACTTGAACTTGATAAAAACTGCTGGTATGGATTTTCGGTCAAATGTTTCAATTATTAAGGCGCTTATTTCCATGTGGTCTTTTTTGCGTTCGAAGTCTAGAACAAAAACATTTCGAAAAAAACTCTTAAAATTGAAAAACCATCTAACTTCGTGAGCTTGAAACTTCATGAACAATAAATGATATCGCAAAAAGCCCACATATCGTATCATAAGGACCGGTCAGTCATGTTGTGTACAAACTAAACTCAAAAATCCCTATACTTCATTTCATCTGCATATTTTATGTTTTTATTACTATTTAAGCCTTAAATTTTAAGGCGTTAGTTATTGGTATCAAGCATTGTCAAGTTCATTTGACAAACTAATTCTAGAAATACTGAGCTTTCAAAATTTCCACAAAAATGGGAATTTGTAAAATTGGTCATACAATTTTTCAAAATGTTATTTACGCCTTTTATAATGTCAAATTTTTACATGATAGTCGTTTACAATGTTCCGAGAAATGGTTAAACACGATTTTGTCCCAAATTTCAATACTAATCACAACGTATAACACACTTTTTTATGAAAGTTTGACTTTTTATGTTGAATTTTTTGAAAACCTCATCAATCACGTGAACAGTGTTGGTGCTATTGATTAAGTTTTTTCAGCATATTGTACGGGAAACTATATTGGTTAATTCTATGTGGGCTTTTTGCGATATCATGTCTCGTTCATTAAATTTTAAGTATAAGAAGTTCGAGGATTCAATTTTTTCGAGTTTTTTGAGATATTTTTTGTTCTAGACCTCGCACGAAAAAAAGCTCACATAGAAATGAGCGCTTGCATTATAGAAACATTTGACCCAAAAAAGAAAATCAATACCACTATCACTGTTCACGTGATTGGCGCCTCTATTTCAAGTTTTTGACAAGTTCAAGTCAACCTGGGCGATCGGTGGTGACACTTATGACAATCAAAATACAGCCATGTTGAAGTACAAGCTTTGTTCTCTTAGCAACAGAATAAACTAATGTAATCGTATTTGTGGAACGGATTTTATAGCGTTTTCCCCGAACGTAAAGTTTGTAAACAACATGACTGATCGGTCCTTTTTTTTATATTTTTACTCATATTGATAGTTAAAACTCCCGGGAAATCAAAATTAAAAAAGAATCTTTAAAAAACACGAATTGAAAGTACAGTTTTGAAATTCTGAAATTTTCAGGAGTATTGACGTTGATTTTTTTTTGATGAGTTGAAACTTACCAAAATGAGATATTTTAGTACTCTAAGTCATGCAAAATGAGACCAACAATTTTTTTTTTGACCATCTGAATTTTCACCGTAATAAATAATGTTATAAAAAAAAAATAGGAAATGAACATAACTATGAGTCATCAGTTTATTGGCGCATTTTTTGGTTTCCTTTCTGGCCAATGAGCGTGCGCGCTGGTGCAAGCGAAATAAAAACCATTGAAAAAATAAATAAAAAAAACGTTCTGTACATTTTTCACACAAACTATTATATGCTTTTCATAATTTTTATAGTTGGTTAAAAATCAATTCATGTAAAAAAGGTTTTGTTTCTAGATGCCACCGAAAAAAAAGAAAGGAGGTAAAAAGGGCAAAAAAGGGGCCAAAGAGACGACACCCAAAGAACAAGAATTACAAAAATTTAAAACAGAGAATGAGTTGCTCAAATTGGAGGTGTCGAAACAAATCGGCATTTGCAGACGCGCAAAAGCAGGTACAATATTTTTTAGCTTTTCTTTTCAAAAGTGATCAAAAATAAAATAATATTTTTGTGCCTTCTGAGAAAACCGAATCAATAGAATTCGATTTTTTTTGTTAAAAAAAATAACGAAAAAAATTGATGAAGTTTTGGCAGCCAAACTTTTCTTATATAGTCCTTGATTCCATAAGGGGCGCTTCCATGACGGCCGTTTATCCCATAACGGCCGTTTTAAAATTTTTGGGCTTGATAATTCCATAATTTTTTAATGTTACATTTATAATACCATTATTATACAACTGTCACATAAATCATGGAACAATTTGCCCAAAATAAACCTACTATGAACTTCATAGTATGAAGGGCCCTAATTCCTTAACGGCCGTTTACCCTATATGGGCCCATACCGGCCGTTTTTTTTCGAGAACTGTAAACGGCCGTTATGGAATCAAGGACTGTAAATATTTTCGTTGCTCTTTTTTAAGTCATGATTAATATGCAAAGTTGTTTATTCCGCGTTTGCTATATCTGAGATCGGATTTATGTAATTACGGCCCGTAATATCGGCCAATTACCGCGTTATAGGCCAAAATTTATGGCTCATAATTTACGTGTTAAAATTTATAGAAACATATTTATAGATTAAACCCGAAATTCTTTTTGTGACTATATTGAGAGTCACTGCAGTATAACTCAAAAAAAATTGTTTCTGTCAAATATGTTTTCTGCTAAAAAACACAAATGCAAGCAATCTGAGAAATGATTTCTTGGAGAATTATGCAAGATACTAGATAGTAGGTTTTTTTGCGAAAAACACAAATGGCCTTTTTTCTACGAGATGCCGCGGTGCCTCACCCTATTAGTGCCATTTTTAAAAAAAAATTTTAAAGAGTTGGTAAAAGGACCCTAACCCACCGTAATAGCCCAGAACTAATAGGGTTATGTTGGACAATTTTTGTATTGAAATGGCGTATTTTAATATTCAGATCACCTTCATATGGGGGAAGAATTGGTCGAAGCGCGCATAACCACAGAATCCCAAAAAAAGTTTGGGGATGATGTTGCCTTATCATTGACCCGAAATTTGCACCAATTACAGGCCGAAAAGTCCCTCGAAGAACATGACTTCAATAATCAGATTAATTCGCTACTTCGTCGTATAGAGCAACTGGAAACCGAGCTGGAAAGTGAAAAACAATTGAGAATTGTATGTTTTGAAGTTTATATATGTCAACAAGTATTTTGAAACTTTTTTGAGAAGACGCCCTCCGAAGGCATCGCGGTCTTTCGAAGAAAAAGTTTTTCAGGGAAATTTCCAAAATTGTTTTTTTGCGGAAAATATCTTTCGAATATATTTTTTGGAAGAAAAGTTTTTTCCGGGAAAATTCATATTCATATTATGAACCTTGTAATTTTGAGCCATATGAATTTCATAAGGCTCAAAATTACTACTCGTCGTTTTACATGAATTTCCGCCATCTTTTTCGCGCATTTTCTAGATGGCGATATTCGAAACTTTGGCTATCTAGAAAATACAAAACAAAAACCGGCGGAAATTCGTGTAAAACGCTGAGTAATATGTACTATTACTAATGGGGTAAATTCCCACATATCTCGTTTATGATATTTTTCCAAAAAAAACCGACCTTATGAGCTAAGTACTTGACTTAAACCAGCAAAGGTCAAGTACTAAGCTCATTTGGTCGGTTTTTTTTCGGAAAAAAAAAATCTGGTGCTACTCGCACTGAATATATATTTCTTGTAGGAGACATGCGAACAGAAAGATGGAGTTATCAGACAGTTACAAAATCAAGTGGACTCAATGGAAGAAAACTACCAAAACGTTTTGTCGAATTCGTTTAGTTCCCTTTCGTCGTCGATTTCCAACCTCCAGGTGGAGTGGGAGGACGATGCCCTCGACTATCTCACCAAACACGGCACAATGCTCCTTGACTTTGGCCTAAAGCCCTCGGCACTCAAAGCCGAATTTTCGAATCTTGATGTCTTGCGACTATGATTTCATTTGTTTTTACTTTTTAGCGGGTTTTTAGAGTGGCCAAAAACGGGTTGCAAATTTTCAAATGCTTAACAAGCCCTAATGTAATTTTATTTGGGTTAAAAAACCCATAACTTATTTTAGAACACTAGATGCTGCCTTTTAGGAAACATATTTTTAGCCAGGAAAATATTAACCAATCTTTTCACATAAAGTAGCTTTTTAGGGGTTTAATGGCCATCTCGCAGAAAACGTTTTTCACCGGAAAAAAAAACATGAAAATATTTTTCGCCGAAAGACCAATTTTTTTTCGCCGAATATAATCGTGCGAGCTGCTTATCGCTATTGTTTCCTTTTGTGGTTTGTCAAGAAAAACATTTTTCCGCGAAAAAACTGTTTATGCGAGATGCCGCGGTGCCAAGTTTTATTACCGGTTTTTTAACCAATCAGAAATATAAGTCGATTTGGCATAGAAGTATATATTCTATAGACTAGAGCTGTGTTTACAATATGGTCCTGCTGAACGTATATGTTTACTGTTTTTTTGGTTATATTTTATTTTTTTAATTACAATATATTTATTTTTCTTATTTTTTGCTTTAAATTCAAATTGTTCAGAATGAGCCATTTGCCAGGTATGGTTCGGCCAAACTTTCCGCCGGGGCCACCCGGCTACCGGCCCCAAATGGCACCCCACCCAATGTACAATCGTCCTCCCGGCGCCGTGCCCCCATTGAAACAGGCCGCAGGGGTTAAACGCCCGCCACCCCAAGGCATTCTATCCGAATCACAAAAAATCAAACCGGTTAAGCAGAAAAAGCCCGGCGATCGGCTTTTGCCGCCAAGTGTTCGAGATTTGGTCCCCGAAAGTCAGGCCTATTCCGATTTGCTCCATTTGGAACGAAAGGTTTAATTTATTTATGATTGAGGCGTACGGACTGTATAACTATGAAAAGTGTCTAAGCTAGACGTACACCACTTAATTAGTTATCATAACATTTATTTTGCTTTAAAAGTGTCAAGACGATTGGGTAGGGTGTAATTGGAAAACGCTATAAATTTCGCATATATTTCGGAAATTTTTGGGGAACACGATATCTCATATAAAAATCGTAAATATCTTTTTGGGTGACAACCAATTTATAAATCACAGTCCTTACTCATTTTTCGGACGCTTTTTCGACCAAAATGGGGCTATTCTAATAGAATAATGATCCTTTTTGTAACGATGCTCCTTTCGAGAACCGAAAACGTCTGAAAAAGTAGTAAGGATTGTATTTCTCACTAATTTAAAAGTTAATCACTATTGGTTTACAATATCCTTATAAGTTAAAACCAAAATGAATTTGACAAAACGGAACAAAAAAAAATAAATAGGATACTAAATATAAAAATTCAGGTTGACTACACGATAATGAGGAAACGATTAGAAATGCAAGAATCCCTAAAGCGCCCACAAAAGATCAAGAAGAAGCTCCGTTTATTCATCACTAACTCCTATCATCCAGCAAATCCAACGCAACCGAATTCAACCGGAAACTGGGAGTTACGAGTAGAAGGACGATTGCTCGAACAAGAAGCTCTTACCAGGTGAGTCTCGAAGAACTGTCCAATACTTAAGCCTGCCCAATGAATTTTAAACAAAAATATCTCAAAAAACATAAATTTTATGATTAAAATAAAATTATCGAAATACCAAAAAGTTTCGAAAAAGACGAAAAATTTTCCGTCACAAATTTTTTCCCACATTTTTTCGACAAAAAAACCTGAGCGTAGCGGGACTCGAACCAGTGACCTGCCGCTTACAACGTATCAACCTAAAGGTTGCCTGGCTTGCAGTATTCAAATTATATTTCAGTAATAAAAACCCAGAGGCTACATCCGGAAAGACGAAGAGAAAATTTTCGACATTTTTCAAATCACTTGTGATTGAGTTGGATAAGGAATTGTATGGTCCAGATAACCACCTTGTGGAGTGGCATCGACAAGCAAACACACAAGAAACGGACGGCTTTCAAGTTAAAAGACCAGGTTTTTAAATTTTATACCAAAACCTGATTTTATATCTGAAAGATATTATATCCAAATAGTTAATCTGACATATACAAGTTTCTATCAGAAAATCGTCAAGTTTCACCATAGTAGTAGTGGAAATCCATATGGAAATCCATATAATTTTTGTGGTTTGTTCCAAAATTTTATATAACGCCAAGAGGTGTTCAAATTACAGTTTGTTAACAATAGGTTTTGATGGTTCTCATTTTATTGGGTTTTTTACAGCGATTCCGTAAATATTGTCTTTTTGCACTAAGGTCTACTGGTATTACTTGAGGTCTTCGGAGCAAAAATCTATAAAATGATGTTTTATAACCTCCAGGAAGAGTTTTTTCTACCATAGTATACAAATCATGTCGTTTAAAACTGTTTTTTTTTCGTACACTTTCAAGGCTTAAAGGTTCCAAAGTTCTAAAAAAAATTGAGATGGTTTTAATGTCATATCGTCTTTGGAAAATGCCTTTAAGGTATTATGCTCTTTTCTCCTTAAGACCTTATAAACGATCCCCTGTATTTAAAAAAAATATATACAGAGGGTCGGTTATAAGGTCGTAAGGAATAAAATACTATAAGACCTTATAGGCATTTTCCAAAAACCATAAGACATTATAACCAGCTGAAAAAATGGATTTCCGAAGTGTACTAACTTAACCCCTTACCATATGGTAAATAATATTATGCTTAACAGGTGATCGGGACGTAAAATGTACGATGATGTTCATGCTAAATCACGAGCCGGCGCAATTCAAGCTTGATCTTCGACTGGCCCGATTACTGGGCATCCATACGGCCACTCGCAGCACAATCGTTCACTCACTTTGGCAATACATTAAAACAAACAAGCTACAGGTATTTATGCTCAATTGTACTTTTACTCATCTTTGACGATCGTTTTTTCAGGATCCTAACGATCGTATATGGATAAATTTGGATCCTTATTTACGACAAATTTTTAACACGGAGCGAATTCGATTTGCCGATATTCCCGGACGTCTCCATCCACTTTTGTCTCCACCTGGTAAGTTCTATTTTTATTATAGTTTTTAAATTAACTCCCAGGGGGGAAGTGCGTGTATATAGACACGCAACTTGTTTTTTTCGTCGATTTAAGGCATATGAAGGCCCCGTAGGGCAAAACGGGTATTGCTGACCCCCCCTCAATTTTTCGATAAAATTCGATTGACGGTTTTTTTTTCGTAGTTTGGAGATTTCAAATAGCTCTCTAGGGGGCCGCCCTGGTGGCCCAAATAAATTTCTGAATAGTCAGATCGACGTAGTTTGACGAGCTCTTTACCAGTTCTTTTGAATTATTGTGAATTTTTTAAGTGCGTGTTTATATACACACATTTTCCCCCTACGGATTCCCAAAAACTCCTTCCCCCTGAGAGTTAAAAAACAAAAATGAAAAAAAAGGAAATATCTTCAATATTCAAGTTGGGCAGTAAACTGCCTAAGGCATGAGAAAGTATTTCTACTCAGTCAAATAAAAAATTGGTCAAGTATTTGTAGACTAGAAATGTATTATAAATGTAAACAAAATGCAATATAATGAAAAAATATGTGCTCTGCCTTCAATTACGAGTTTACAGATAAGCATAGACTATGCTGCATAGTACACGTGTAAATAATATCCCATACATCACGCACATCCTTGTATACCATTAATTTCTGCATCGATGCAAAACTATGAAATGTCATTAATAATTGACGGGCATTTTTTCACTATTGCTCGCAATCCTTTTCTAATTCCTCCTGAACCAGACATGGTAAGATTTTTTTTTTGGGAACCACGCTTAATATTTGGGCCGAGTTTAATAAGAAGTTTCCAGGTGAAGGGTACTTTCGCGACCATTTTTCGTTGCAAAAAAACCGTTTATGAGTAATTCGCGACCACAGCATTTGGTCGCGAATTGTCGTTCAAAATATGGTTTCTCGACCACATGGTCGCGAAATGGTGTTTTAAAAAAGGTTTCGCAACGATTTTTTTTCTACTTAAAAACAGTGGTCGCGAAATCATATTTTGAAGAACAATTCTCGACCAAATGCTTTGGTCGCAAAATTACTAATAAACGGGTTTTTGGCGACCACAAATGGTCGCAAAAGTACTCATAAACGGGTTTTTTGGCGACCACAAATGGTCGCGAAAGTACCCCCACTCCAGTTTCCAACCGTTCGGTAAAACTACCGGTTAAAGTATTTGCAGCAAAAAACGCCATTTAAATTTATCTCGCAGGATTTATTTTACGTTTATTCAGTTTTGATCCTCTTCGCTTCTGAGTCTGATCCATCTTCAGCTGACCGTTTTTTCAGCTGACCGTTTCGATGTTTGAAAACCCGGTCGAGTCTTGTCCTAACCTTAAGCAGTAAACAAATTTTCTTTCTAAATGTTTCGCAATATTCTCTGAATTTGACCTCTTCGGGATGATTTTGGTGATAATCTGGGTGCGTGATGTGTTCTTCGCGCCATTTGACCACGCCCTCCATCCATTCTTCCCTTTTGACCTCCAATGAATTTATTAGTTTCGCTACCATGCTATATTCGTCGACATAGTCTTGAGGTAATTCTTGGTTAGAAAAAGTCTTCAACTCGAATGGAGACCGCTCTTTTGTAAAGTGTGTGGTCTGTTTCGACATATTCCAGGAAAACCGTTCGTTCACTGCGGCACATGGGAACGCGCTAATTTTAAGATAAGTCCATACTCTGTATATCCAGGTGATATTATGGGAAAGCAGTGTTACCGGTGTCGTCGGTTCCGCTATGAATTTTCGGATTGCCGTTGCTAATTTTTCGCGTCTTTTTATCATTGTTGAAAGATAAAAATGCCCATTTTCTTCAGCTTCTGGGTAGCACAATCTAAGGGTGTCTCTGACGGCTTGTTTTGCGACCATCACAGGAATACTCATTTTATTTTTTTTCTTTCTTTTATTTTATTCGATAACATTTCGTTTACGAGTCATGTTTATTTATAGACTTTAATATGACGAGCGCTGTCTTGTGGCGCAGATGTCGGTTACAGCTGACCCTTAATTGGTTAATTTGCACCCTGAAATCCTTTGTTCTTTGACGCAGACAATCATGGCCATGCATGGCCGGCCATACGATAAACACCTTGACTATCCTATTTAACCTTTAATTACCAGGCGCATCGCCACGTCAGGGTCTCATATTTGTCCGGCAAACATAACGGTTTTTATAACCGGATGAAAATTACATATAAACAGTACTATAGCAGCAAATTCTCTTTTTTTTTGAGGGTATTGAAACCGATATTTTGTCTAAAAATGGTTTTAATTTCCAGGTTAATGTATTTTAATAATATACCAGTGTAAAAACGGACGACTGACCTCTCGATGACGAATTTTAAATTTCGCGAGTTTTCGGCTTGTATTTCGCGAAACCCATAATTTCCAAGGTGTGTTAACCAAGTGACACTTTCGTTGCCGTTTTTTTGTTGTCAAAAACTGTCACTTCGTTCCGTCACTTTTGCCCAAAAAACTCCATAAAGTGTCACTTCGTTCCCTGACTGTCACTTCGTTACCACACCTGTATAAACACCTGTATAAATTTATAACTAACTCACAGGGAGAATACAAAGTAAGGAAATATCTACAATTGTGTCCTCTATAAGAGGAAGTCAATTTTTTCAATACAAATTGTGTCTTTTTCCGCGAAGCCCGAAAAGACAAAAGGCCAAAAGAAAATAGTCATTTTTTGAAGTACGTAAAAGTCAAGATAGTTTTAAGCTTGACCTTATAACCACACCCCTGTATGTAGCTGTAGATTTACGTATGACTTTAGACCCAATTGCGATCCACCACAGAATCAGTTGTGATCCAAACGAATCAACCCGGAATAAAACGACATGTTACGATATTGAAGTCGAAATTGACGACCCGCTCAAAAGCTTACAAAACAAATTTCTTCTCGATTCGGCCAATCAGGTGAACAATAACGTTCTCAAAGTTAACAATCGACCAACTTATGCTTTTTTTGTTCAGGACGAAATTCGAGATTGGGACAAGAAAATCCTTCAAAATATCAAAATGATCAAAGACCTTCGAATTGCCCGTGATTTCTACTTGGGTTTTGCAAACAATCCGCAAGCGTTTATTACGGACTGGATTGCGTCGCAATGCAAGGACTTGAAAGGTAAGCAGTCGAAGTAAAAAAAAAATGTAATTTTTGGCCTCGGCAAACTCGAATTTTCGGAAGAAAAATCAAAAATTCTGAAAGCCAAATAATTATTTTTTGCCTTCAACGGACTTTACTTATTAGGCTGGGTTTTCTCGATAATTCGAACTAATTTTTCATTTAGAAGTTCTGAGAAAATCCAGTCAAAAACAAAGAAAAAATCCGGTTTTGAACAATTCAAAGAAGTTGTACTAAGTGTACAGGGGGATTGGTTATATGGTCACCCATTTGTGCCGTTATAAGGTCAAGTCAGTTTTTTCTTAGTAGCATGCTTTTTTGGAAAAAAGGTCAAGTCAGTTTTTGACCTTATAACCAACCCCCTGTATATAGAAGGTCTGTTAGAAACAAAAAGTATTGACGGGTTTTTATTTTTGGGGATCATAACACTGTACATAGACTACAGGTCATACCAGAAACGATAGAAATTCGCTCTAAATTGCAAAAGACGCCCCTTCGGTTTGGGCATAAAGTAAGCTATAGTCCCGCCGAGTGGCAGGCACATACCGGTTTTTATTACCGGTTAAAATGCAAATTTATCGGTTTCTCGAGGTACAAATGGAACATGTTGAAAATTTTGGAATTGTTGTACGCAAGTCAATTGTAGAGTTTACACTTTATATGTTATTACAATGCACAAATAGCAAACTACGAACGGTTTTTAGACGAAATATCGGTTATAAAACCGATGAAACCATGTGAAAAATGTTTGAACAGTACTATTTACATGTAATTTTTGACCGGTAATAAAAATCGACGTGTGCATGCCAGCCGGCTGGACTACAGCTTACTTTATGCGGCATATAAATTATGCCCCAACCGAGGCGGCGTATTCTGCAATTTAGAGCGAATTTCTATCGTTTCTGGTATGACCTGCAATCGATGTACAGTGTATGATCCTCAAAAGAAAAAACCCGTCATTGGTTTTCAGAATAATTGACCGTTTTGTCAGACAAAATTTGTCTTTCCGAAAACCGGTCCAAAATTGAAAAAAATGAGTGCTAAAATTTTAGCCGGTCCGCGCTGGAATTGAAATTTTAAATCACAGTTCAAATTTCATTTTTGTTACAAAGGTTTTTTGGCCCGAAAGATTTTGACATTTAAAGCTTTTGATGACATTTAAAAATTATTTCTATTTTTTTTCTAGGAATGCAAGACATGTCAGGGAATCCGGATGTTGAGCGTCGAAGTGAAACGTTCAAGGAAGACTGGGTTAACGAAGCGGTGATGAGATACTTTTACAACAAACTACAACAACGTCGAGCTGAGCTCGAACAAGCAATCAATCAACAGTCGGTTAAACGCGAATAAACCACAAAAAACAAAATACAATTTTTTTTTTGTTAACTACCGATTGTCCGTGATAAAAGTCGCAGACGATTTTTTTTTCTAGAATTTGTCGCCGGATAAATCTTTACCCACGAGGATGTCTAGAAAAAAAATGTTACTTTTTTAACGCGGATATACGGTAGGCTTTCGTCAAGTAGGGCCAATTGAAAATAAGCCCCCAGCCTAAAGAGATCTTTACGTCTAGTAGGACCTTCAACATTTCGGTTGTCTTACTAGACGCACTCGAGTGTAAATACCGATTTTGAGCACAAACGAAAAAACATATGAACTAGAAAAAAAAAATCATTTTAGGAAAAATCTTTCTTTCAAATCCATTTGCTCCAAACGAAACCTGTCTCAAAAAGAACCCAAATCGTTTTTTTCAGAAAAAAAAAACCAAAAAACTGCCATTAAAACGGGCTCCTATTGTTACAAAAAATAAAATAAGTGGTCCAAAAGGACTCGCCAATTTTCTTATGTTTCTTGACCTTTATTGACCTCTAATGACATTTAATGAAATTGAATAAAAAAAAAATCATTAATTTAGAATGCTTATACGATTGCGTTTTGCGGGCCAAGCGATTCGGCATGCCAAAAATACCTCAAATGAAACTTTAGGCCAAATTTTCAAAGAACAACTCCGACTTGCAAAAATTGACCGAAGTGCCCAGGCTTACAAAGAAAGCTTGTTCTCGAAAAGATGGGACTCAAAAGACCTGAAGCAAGGATTTTTCAGTACACAATGGGCAAAGTTGAGAGAATATTTTGGATTTAAAAATTTTGGAGCCAGTGAACAATATGAGCCAACACGAAGCGGCCGTGCTCAGTAAGTTTATTTTTATTTTTAGGTTATTGTAATGACGTTTATATTAAAAAAGTGACATTCGAAAGTGATGTTTAAAATGGTTTAGAAAATGATGTTTAAAAAGTGATGTTTAAAAAGTGATGTTTAAAAAGTGATGTTTAAAAAGTGATGTTTAAAAAGTGATGTTTAAAAAGTGATATTAAAAAAGTGATATTAAAAAAGTGATATTAAAAAAGTGATATTAAAAAAGTGATATTAAAAAAGTGATGTTTAAAAAGTGATGTTTAAAAAGTGATATCAAAAAAGTGATATTAAAAAAGTGATGTTTAAAAAGTGATATTAAAAAAGTGATTTTAAAAAAGTTATATTTAAAAGTGTATATTTATAATGATATTCAGATTACATCTTTCGCCAACAACCGCATATCGTTTAAAGACAACCTTGGGCCAAATGCAGCACGCAATGCTTCGAACGGTGTTACTTTGTCTGGCTCCCACCATTTGCATTGTTATCGCCCACACAATGCCCTATTATAATCTAGAAGATCAGCTTATGAGACCTATAATGCTGAAAATTGAGAAACTAGAGTATCAAGTTGAAGTTCTACAAGAAAAAGAAGCCGAACAATTGGCCGAAATTGAACAATTGAAACGTGAAAAAAATATTTCTATTGAAGTTTTGCCTACAAATTTAGAAATAGATGAAGATACTTATTAAAAATACATGAATATACATGATTTTTTTGTCTGTTATAAGGTAAAGGGGTTTTTTGGGCAGCACATTCCTAAGGTCTTTTTGTTCTAAGGTATGAACAAAAGTTCCCGAAATTTGCGATCAAATTCTTAGGTCGAAAAAAATGTTTACCCTACCCTACAATAATTACCCGATATTTCCATAAACAGGTAATTTCGGGTAACCGAGTCAAATAACGATGCTCTTAAAAAAGTTTGTCTAAATTTCTTTGACAAATGCAAATTATATCTTTGCGTTAAAATCTCCGTTTTAAGGATCGAAATTCAAAAATGTATTTTCTTGGTTATCATGTCATTTTTGAAAATGTGTTTTTAACGTCATTTATCATGACTTTATAAGCAATTCCAGTTTTACACTGTATTTTTTGTTCTTAAATATGTATATTTAGGTCCCATCTTTTATTTAAAAACTACCATCTATGTAAATTTAGAATTGAGTCCAATAATAAAAATTCTAAAATAATATGGAAACCGAAGAGACTTCGGAGCCGAAATCGGAAAAGGAGGATACCCCAGTGGTAAAATCTGAGGTAACCGAAGAAGCAGAGGTAAAGACCGACGAGCAAAAACCGCCGGAATTAAAAACTGAAATTAAAGAGGAGCCTGTTTCAGAGACACCAGAAGACACACCGCATCCTGAAGAAACCCCAATAGGTAGTCTTCAAAATAATCCGAAATAAAATTATTACACGAAATTAGCGTCAAAATGTGCAAGGGTCTTTTTGAACCATTTCATATAAAATATAGTCCGCTTATAGTCCCCATCTTAAAAATCGCATAAAAGGAGTAGACTTTTGATGGGAATATATCTTTACAATATGACCCCAAATGGGGTTATATTACAATATAAAATAAACCTGTTATATGACCCCCAGTGAAGTTATCTTACAAGATAAAATAAACCGGTCATATGACCCCTCAAATTGAAGTCTTCAAGGAGCCGAGTTTGAATTAAATATCCAATTTTTGGTTTATTTGAAGATGGTTATAGAACATTCATCAAATGTTGATATTAAAGCCGAAGCTGGTGATGTTGAGCATAGCCAGACCGTCGAAGACAAAGTCGAAACCATGACCAATGAGGAACCCATGGCCCCGGAAGACCCCGTTACCGAAATTGAACCTGTGACCAAGGACGAAGGCATGGTTACTGACGATGTAATAAAGGAAGAGGAAAAATTTATCGCCGAAGGCGATATAAAAAAAGAAGATCCTGAAGGTCGTTATTTTTTTAAGTTTTCACACCACTAAAGAAGGGGCTGATTGGGAGCAGACCCACGAAGCGGNGCATTTCTTCTTTTTGTAACCCCCTGCGCCGTTATCTATAAAAAATACGCAAGATAACGAAGCACACGGGGAAATGTTCAAGATAAGGGGTGGCAATATAACAGCGGGGTGTACAGGACTCAATATTTTTTAAGTATCTTCGGTCAAATGTATTATGTTCGTTATAACTTATAACTTATTAGGCCACAAGGTGTTGTAAAATGTATGTAAGGTCATAAGAGAAAGTTAAAATGTATGTATAGGGTGAAAACCTAGAAAATAAACGACCAGAAGTTTATTATCCCGAGGGTGATGAGGCTATGGTGGAAGAAGGCGAAGAAGTCGTCGGTGAAGAAGTGGAAGAAGACGGTAGTCATAAATCCATGGAAGATGAAATAAAACTGGAAAATACTGGCCAAATTAAAGAAGAGCCAAAAATGGACAGTGACAAATTTAATGAAGTCGAAGATATGGAAATTGAATCAGAGACAAAATCGGAAGGTGGATTTTTAGAGCGGTCATATTTACATTTTTTTGAATTTGAGACACTATTCGATAGTCAGTTTTGATTAGTTTTAGAATTATAAAGGATGTATGTAATTATGTGGGGACCATAATTGTGTTAAAGAAAACAATTCATATTTCGCATAACGTAGTAAATAATTGTATTTAAAATGAAGCGTGATTGAATGATACTTGTCTACATTAGTTTTGGACATCTTGCATAAATAATATATGATTAGCTATAGAGGGCGAAATCACACTTTTGTATGCCAGTCGCCTGGTGTAATATTCCGAACTTTGAACAATCGTAACGATAACGGATGTCCGTTATTTGATTTTCAAGTTTTTAAACGCGATCGTTTATTTTTATTTTGCTCTTTACACGACTACCAGGGTTACCCAACCACTTTTATCCACACGTTTCATATGACAGCTCTAAAAACCGCCTAAGATGTAAAAATTGAAGATTACAGTCAAGAAAAGAGGCCGTCATCCCCATCGCTGCGCCGCACCCACTCAAACAAACACGGGCGAGGCAGCGGAGAGCGCGAGCGAAAAGAGTCGCGCGAGAAGAAAGATGCGCGAAAAGCGCGTCAAGATGACGCAATGGGCTATCCGCTATCGCGCGTCGAGTCCTTTGAAAAGTGGAAGGTTACATGTCGTTTATTGATTCCCTCAAAAGCCGCCGGATCCGTCATTGGCAAAGCGGGGAGTACGATAAAGGGACTTCGAGAAGAGTACGGGTGCTCTGTTATGATACCAGACTCGAGGGGCCCAGAAAGGATTATTACTATAAAAGCGTCTGATTTTAATATCAGTGGACAGGTAATTAAGCATTCACCGTCTGACTGGGTATCAATTGGAAACGTAAAAAACGTGTTAAGAAAATAAGAACTTCATTTTCCGTATTTTTGATAGACTTTAGTAACACCAACAAGCTGGCGTTTCAAAAAAATAACTGGCCTTTTACAGAAGTCTTACAGTTGCAATACAGTGAAAATTTTACATCCAATTAGTTCTGATGTTACTACAGGGGGGCCCCAAAGTAAGGGCCCCCAAAGTAAGGGCCGCTCACCCAAAGTAAGGGCCACTACCCAAAGTAAGGGCCATCTTTTGGCACTTTTTTTTTCAAAAAATATTTTTCTCTCAAAGTAAGGGCCAAATGACTCGATTTTTAAGATAAAAACTCAAAATAAAGGCCATCTTTTCTCAAAATTTCTTTTTTTCTCAAAGTAAGGGCCAAAAAATAGGACTTTGGGCCCATGTCAGGCATGTCAGGTGGCACTTACTTTGAGAAAGCGGATTTTTGGTCTGATAGTTTGAAAAAGTACCCAATATGGCCATTTAGATTTGCAAGTTTTCATAAAAAATTTCGAATGTGTGCCCGTTAAGAATTAGGTTTTTTGACACTTTGTGTTAACAAATCGACCCTTACATCCTTAACTTAATAAAGAGAAGCAAAAACGGACATTTTTAGCAATATACGAAAAACGTTCTAAAATTTTACAAAGACCAATAAATCAGCTATCAGTAGCCTATCAGTAACAAGAGCCTATCAGTAACAAGAGGCACCACTTTCAAAGCCTAATTATTTAAAAATAAACTGTTTTAATACAATTTCCCAGATACTTATTTAAAGGTTTTGAAACAAATACGAAAAAATTAAATTAAATGTGATTTTTTAAACCTTAGAAAATTAACGCTATTTTAAGCTATGAAACTACCAGACAAAAAATCCGCTTTCTCAAAGTAAGGGCCACCCCAAAGTAAGGGCCATCTTTTGGCACTTTTGTAAATCGACAAAGGTGGCCCTTACTTTGGGCCCCCCCCTGTATACCATCTAATAATTATGTTGTTACATTTTTAATTTATTAATAATATTTCAATAATACCATATAAGTCAGCTAGTGTAAATAATTATGGTTTCAATTTTTGGGGTAGTCCAATTTTTCAGAAATTATAAAGTCAGTTTTGTGAGCTTGACCATATACAGGGGGCCTCAAAGTAAGGGCCACCTTTTTCGATTTTTAAAAGTGCCAACAAATGGCCCGTACTTTGAGGTGGCCCTTACTTTGAGAAAGCCTTAACCTTGAGAAAGCGTACTTAAGAAAGAATTTTTGAAAAAAATAATGCCAAAAGATGGCCCTTACTTTGAGGGTGGCCCTTACTTTGGGGGCCCTTACTTTGAGGCCCCCTGTAAGTTAAATGATATAACCACACGCCCTATAGATTATTAAATTAAACACTTAAGGTAGTAGCGAGATGTGCCGAGCACTTGGACGAGTTTCTGCGTCGAAACATTCCGCTACGTTTATTGATTACCGAAAATGCTCTCCGTATTCTCCCACATGATCTCGAAGCCTATAGTAAAGAGCGATTCAAAGCAATTGTACATATTATGAATATAAACTGCCCGTTTTCATCTGGTAAGTAAAACAGAGAAATTCTTGCACATAATGTTGAAAACCCAGTTATTATTGAAATACTTCATAGGAGGGTCTGGTTATAAGGTCTAGTCTGTTTTTTCAACGTGCTAGAGGGGGTGATACATGATCTCAGATTTGGTCCGTTATAAGGTTTTTTGAGATCAAATAAAAAAAAAACATGTTTTTTGGGTAAACGTCTTTAAAATCATGTCTATTTGCGGTTTTTTTGGATTAATGCCCCGAATTATTTTTCAGATCGAATTATTCAAATTGGCGGCGAGCCCGGCGCAAAGGGTTGGGCGGTCGGGCATATTTTGGAGATTGTCGGCACATCAAATATTGACTCAGATTCTGCGGTATGTGCCATATATAAACGATTTTTTTGGCTCGGAAAGAAATTTAATTTATAAACGATGAGGTCATTGGTTCGATCCCGAAACATACCACTTTTTGTCTTAACTTTTGTTAGAAAACAGGAGACTTAGGTGTTTACTTGAGAAGTGATTGACCCAAAAACCTAAAGGTTTACTAAATAGTTTATAAATTAAATCTGATCCTACTGATATCCATAACTAGTTTTTAAAAATTGCTTATTTAATAACAAGTAAACAAAATAGAGTTATAATCCCTACGATCCGAACAAATTCGAACCCGATCTTGATTATGGCGGATTCAACCGGGGCTCAATTCACGAAGAGAAAAAGGAATTCGACGAAAGGCTAATGTATCCGCCAGTCGAAGATGAAATGGCCCATAATCAACAAGCCCCAAAACCCGGCAAAGAACAACTATGGCTAAAAAAAGTACGTAATCACATTATTTTCATTTTAAAGCGAAGTTTAACCTAATGAAACCCAAAAATGCTTTTCGCTAAGTCGCACTGACAGTCGATTGACCCCCAGTTTTATATAACTTAGTCTACACGTTTTTTCGGGAACCCAAAACGTCCGTATTGAAAGTAAGGACCAGTGTTGGAAAAGTTGGCCAACGCTCCAAATTTCCCCAACGCCCAACGCAAGCGTTGGCCAACGCT
>SCLG01000084.1:421507-437643 GCA_004367875.1 Oikopleura albicans | reverse complement strand
CCACACATAAAACGCGTTGCATGTTCTTTTTTCTTATTCAAACAGAACAGGGTCAGGGTTGAAAATGAACAACGGGATTTAATATTTGGTTTAAGGAGAATAATTATAAGAAGGATGTGATGCAATACCCAAAATTTTCGGTAAAATTGTGTCCTTTTTTTGTAAAATTTTAATCGATCATGTCTACTAGGCTTCCCCAAACTTTTGAGTATGAGAATACCAGACACAATACGAAAAATCCAGAATATACATTTTGTAGCTTTTTTTGAAACTATTTTCGACAAAAAAATTACCCCACTGAGTTAAACTTGTTTCCATTTTTTTTTCGCCGAAAACATGATCAATTGAGAGCCCTTGATTCACTGATTACGAATATGTAAAAAGTATTTTGCAAAAATTGTAAAAAAAATGATGCTGAAAATGTTGAAAAATCAAAAAAATGTGATTTTTTCAACTTTAGAGCCTTTTTGGGCACACTTTTTGGCGACACATTTGTAGAGACGTATACACAGGGTGCGCAGTTATCTTGCGAACTTGGTCCTTGAAAAGTCGCAAGATAAGCGTTTTTTCGCAAGATAACTGCTGAGTGCATATCATATAAACATTATAAATCCCGAAAAATAAAATTCTGAAAAGTCGCAAGATAAGCGTACGAGCGGCAATTTTCGCAAGATAACTGCTCGCAAGATAACTGCGCACCCTGTGTATCAAAATGTAGCCTAGAGTCGAGCTTATTAATCAGTGCTGCTTTGAGGCAAAAAAAAAAACTGAAGGTGACACCCACCAGAATTCTAGAAAAATCTTGTTTTTTTTACGCGAATCTCGAAAAGCACGAGTATAAACAAAATAAGACGTTTTCTATTTTTTTTTCAAAAAATAAGTGATAAAAATTCAGCAACAATTATTTATATCACAAATAACCAATGTTAATAATAATAATTATTATTATTTTATAAAATGATCTTACATTTCCGGTATCGGCCTTTTCAACCTTTATCAGGGCGACATTTTCAAGGTCACGCTCGAAACGGAAGAGGACATTGTGACTGAACTTCGTTTAAAATATTTCGACACTGTACCGGTGGCTGCCTCCATGTCGGTTTTGCGTACCGGTTTTCTTTTTGTGGCGTCCGANATGTAAAAAGTATTTGCAAAAAGTGAAAAAAAAATTGAAAAAAATGATGTTGAAAATGTTGAAAAATCTAAAAAATGTGATTTTTAAACTTTAAAGCCTTTTTGGGCACACTTTTTTGGCGACACATTAGTGTAAACATATATCAAAATGTAGCCCAGAGTCGAGCTTATTAATCAGTGCTGCTTTGGGGCGAAAAAACTGAAGGTGACAACCACCAGAATTCTAGAAAAATCTTATTATTATTTTATAAAATTTCAACCTTTATCAGGGCGACATTTTCAAGGTCACGCTCGAAACGGAAGAGGACATTGTGACTGAACTTCGTTTAAAATATTTCGACACTGTACCGGTGGCTGCCTCCATGTCGGTTTTGCGTACCGGTTTTCTTTTTGTGGCGTCCGAATTTGGCAATCACCATCTCTATCAGATTACGCGTTTGGGTGAGGATGATGACGAGCCCGAATTTAGCTCGGCTGAGCCGCTCGAAGAGGGCGAAACGTTCTTTTTTACGCCGCGTGGATTGCGCAATCTCGTCCTCACCGATGAAATGGACTCCCTATCGCTAGGGTTGCCGAGCGAGAATGAAACATGGTATTAAGGATCTTTAAGAAGCCACCGAATTGAAATTTGGCGTCAGATTCATTTTTGTATGGAAAATAAGATAAAAAAAAATTGCTGGGTTTTTTTGATGTCCGGGAAGTATCGGTTTTTGTCGGTTTCTGAAATTCCGAAAAGAGATTTTTTTTGCAGTTGAAAATTTTGCAATTAACAAGTGTTAATACAGTTGTAGTTACCATTTCGTATCGAGTCATAATTTTTACGGCATTATCTTAGTGCACATAAAATACACCTGTATGCGAAATTTCAGCTACTTGCGACAATTTTTGAATTTTCGCTCAGCAACCCTACCTATCGCCCGTCCTTAACTGTGAAGTGGCCGATTTGGCCAATGAGGACACACCCCAGTTATATGTAACGTGTGGCCGTGGCCCACGATCGACCCTGCGAGTGCTCAGGCATGGATTGGAAGTATCCGAAATGGCCGTATCAGAACTGCCCGGTAACCCAAATGCGGTTTGGACGGTGAAGAGTAGGGTACGCACGATATTTAACTTGCCGAAAATGGTCTTTTAACGGGATGAAGAGTCGAAGTAAAAAATATATTTTCTGGTTGATATCCAAATTAGATATCGCTTATAAATACACTCCCTGCGTCGTTGTCCTGCAATTTTGATGATGAACTAAAATCCGTAAGATCACAGCGCTGTGCTTAGCACATAAAGATAGATATTCGTGAGATTTTGGTCCAAATAAACCTTCATGATAACGGACGTTTTTAGGTTTTTCAAATGCCGTATTTTTTTAAAAATTCGAAAAATAAATTTTTGTACAATGGTGATTAATCGCGACATTTCCAGTTAAAATTTTCACCATTTTGATTTTAGCAAAGAAATTTCGAATTATGCTAAAAAATCCTGTGCTTGGGGAAACCTTTTTTTAAGCACCGTACCTACCCTATCAAAGACTTCATCCGATAATGATCATGATTCATACATTGTTGTGTCCTTTGTGAACGCTACACTCGTCCTTAGCATTGGGGAGACAGTTGAAGAAATCACGGATTCCGGTTTTCTGGGCACGACGCCGACCCTATCAACGGGCCTAATGGGTGAGGATGCCCTAGTTCAAATTTACCCAGAGGGCATTCGTCACATTCGCTCCGATCGGCGCGTAAACGAGTGGCGCGCGCCCGAACGCAAACAAATTGTTAAGTGCTCGTGTAATCGCCAGCAGGTGGTGATCGCACTCACCGGCGGCGAAATTGTGTACTTTGAAATGGACCCGACTGGACAGCTAAATGAATATACAGAACGAAGAGAGTTTGGCTCCGAAATTGTTGCGCTGGACGTGGGAGAAGTACCGCCCGGAGAACAGTGACGGGTTATATATTTTCGTTTCCAAGAATTAACCCTAATTTTGTCTTTTGTCGGAAATTTATTATTTTGGAGTTTTTTTTGCTTATAAGGTCAACCATTTGACCGCTATTTTTTGTACAAAATCATGTTTTATGGCAGCCCAATACTTTTCAAAGGGTTATAAGATCAAGTCAGTAGTGCAGATCCTCGCCTTATAACCAACAAGGATTGTACCATTTTTAATTAATGAAATTTTCCAAAATCTGTCACTTTTGAAAGTTTCAAGACTTTTTTCCGAGATTTTTTTTTTTGACCAAAATGTGTTCTAGGAAATGTTTCTGCCAAGTTTCAAAAATCGACCATTAAAGAACTGATCTCCTTTTTGATGGATAACGAATAAGTACGGTTTTAGTGCAAAAATTACTAAAAATAAATAAACGTTCAACCATTCCCAATAAATCAAGCTTTAACCAACAGATTTTTTTATCAAAAATAACCTACAATTAGCGATGCCGTTTCTTGGCTGTCGGTTTAGGCGATGGTACTGTACGTATCATTTCATTGGATCCTACTGACTGTCTTCAACCGCGCACGATGCAAGCCCTGCCGACCATTCCCGAAGATGTGGCCATTACGGAACACAAAGGAAGTTATGTGTTACAGATTGGATTACAAAATGGGGTGTTGTTGCGGACAACGATCGACTCCGTCACTGGTGAAATCTCCGACACCCGAACCCGATATCTCGGTACCAAACCAGTCAAGCTTTTCAAAGTTTTGACCGAAGGCGAAAGTTCCGTACTGGCTGTTAGCTAGGGTGCGAACTATAAATCACCAAACTAACAACACATGTTAAATATCATGTTTATTAACGTGTTTTTTTTTATCGAAACTGGGGGTTGGTTATAAAGTCAGCCATTTGGACCGTTATTAGGTCAAGTCAGTTTTTTGAGAACCATGCTTTTAGGCCAAAAATCTTAAAAATCATGTCTTTTTAGGCTTTTTTAGGATGAAGACCCCAATGTATTTTTACAGTTTTTTGAAAAAACTTTTTTCTATAAAATCATGTCTTTTTGAATTTTTCGTGGTTTCAAGGGCTTAGGGCTCATAACTTATGGCGGAAATTTTTTTCAGATTGTTATACAGGGGAGCGCCAAGTAAGGGTAGGTTTCGTGTTTTTCGAAACCTACCTTTACTTGGCGTTCCTACCCTTACTTGGCGCTCCCCCTGTAACTTATAAGGTCAAGTCAGTTAGCCAGACTTTAAAGCAATTCTTTCGAAAAACTACCAAATACCAAATGGAGTTTTATTTATTTGTGACACACGGTTCATACCCTACTGTTAGTTCCCGTTCCTGGCTCAGCTATCGTCACCAGCAGCGTTTTCATCTTACCCCGTTGAGTTACGAATCACTCGACTCGGCGACCGGCTTCAGGTACGTTAATGGGACACCCAACACATATGACAGCGTTCTATTTTGTGTAGCTCGGAGCAGTGTCCGGAGGGAATCGTCGCCATCGCCGGCAATACGCTGCGCATTTTGGCGCTAGAAAAATTAGGTGCAATATTTAACCAAGTGAGAAACCCGCTCAAAATGACGCCACGGAAATTCGTGATACATCCAGATACTGCACATTTAATTATCGGTGAGAAAATTGCACTTGTTAAACTTTGAAACAAGGTCAACGCAAATTACTTAAAAATATTCAAAATAAAAAAAAAACATGTGGCGACAGAAATGTGATCTACTTTAAAAAACGTCGTCTGTTTTAAAAATTGTTAAAGGATTTTTTCGAACCTACTGCGAGGTTTGATTTTTTTTTTGAAATTTATTTTCTAAAAATATTTGCTGAACCTGATCAAACCGTAATCAATAGAAATTTGACCCCTTTTTGGATAGTTTTCGGGTCAAATTACAAGTGTTTTAAAAGTATCATGTAACTCATTTGATCAGATATTTTACCGATATTAGAAATATTTGACTTCAAAAGTCTTAAAATATGTAATTTGACCCCTTTCGGATAGTTTTGGCAAAAATTGGGTCAAATTTCAATTTTTAAAAAGGTCAATATGGTAATTAAGTGACATTAAAAAAATTATTAAGCCGAAAGTGACCATAACTCGTATGCCGAAGAGACAAAGAAGCAGCGCAAAAACGCGATTGCCGAAGAAACGGTTGCTTCGGCCGAACAGGAAGAGCGTGCCCTAGCCGCCGAAATGGCCGCCGCTTTCCTCAAGGAAGAATTGCCCGAGGCCGAATTTGGGTCGCCGCGGGCCGGCCTCGGCATGTGGGCCTCAAAAGTGTCCATTATTTCGCCCGAGACAGGTCAGACATTGCACAGCGTGTCCCTTGAACAAAATCAGGGCATTCAGTCAATGTGTCTGACCAAATTTCAATCAGTCGGTATGATTGACTGGTACCTGCTGGTCGGTACAAGCAACTCGATGATACTTAACCCCCGACAGTGCCAGGGCGGCTCAATACACGTTTATCGAATTCATGCGGGGGAAAGATTCGAATACCTACATAGTACTTATCTGGAGGACACTCCGACCGCAATAACACCATTTCAGGTTTGAGAAAAAAAAATATTACTTAGATTATTTTCCAAAGAAATACCGCTAATTTCTGGTGAAGCTTGAAAAATTGACCAAAAAGTATTGGCATGAGATTTCGAAACAATCTCACATTATTCAAAAGATTAACGATTAAAGTATGGTCAAATATTTCAATTTTCACGGTGATTTTTGGGGGGGTCAGAAATGTCATGACCCCAAAGGGTCAAATTACTAGTGGTAATATTGGAATGACTTCTTAGATATACGATAGACCAAGTTTCTAAACTTGCTACTGTCTTTATTGCTCCGACAACGGGGGGGGGAGGCGGGTTCTACCGCCAGTTTTCTCTGATTTTGGTCAAAACTGGCGGTAGTTCCGTTTTCAAACTGGCGGTAGTTCAGTTTTCAAACTGGCGGTAGTTCAGTTTTCAAACTGGCGGTAGTTCTGTTTTAAAACTGGCGGTAGTTACTATCCCTAATTTTCCTGGGCGCCAGTTTTCCCTTATAATTGGCGGTAGAACTACCGCCAGTTTACCCCCGACCAACGTGAGCATCAACATTTTCTGCTTGTTTATTAAGAAAAAATTAATTTTAGGGACGCGTACTTATTGGAGTTGGACATTTGCTCCGAATTTATGATCTTGGCAAAAAGAAAATGTTACGGAAGTGTGAAAATCGAAGTATACCGTATCGAATTGTAAAAATAATCACGGCTGGTTCGCGCATCATCGCCTTCGACCAGCAGGAGTCGGCGTTCTTTATCAAATATAGAGTCAAAGAAAATCAATTAACCATATTTGCGGATGACACATACCCAAGGTGATAATCGTCTTTTGACTTGAACTTGTTATAAAACGCCCCCTTTTTAGCAACGCTACACCCATAAATTATTAAACCCATATGTGTGACAAATTATATTCACGAGGCAGCATTTATGGGTCAAAAACGATAAATTTCACATGTTTTTTTTATAATAACACTTTTGCTCGGAAGCAGAGATCGGCAAATTTTATTTTTTTTCGTACCCTACCCTTCCTTTTTTCCGCGGGTCAAGCCGGGTCAAATGCCGGGTCTGACCCGACCACGAAAAACGGGCCGGGTCAAACAGCCGGGTCAGACCCGTGTGCGGGGTCAAAGCCGGGTCACAGACGGGTCTGACCCGCGTANCAATGTGTCTGACCAAATTTCAATCAGTCGGTATGATTGACTGGTACCTGCTGGTCGGTACAAGCAACTCGATGATACTTAACCCCCGACAGTGCCAGGGCGGCTCAATACACGTTTATCGAATTCATGCGGGGGAAAGATTCGAATACCTACATAGTACTTATCTGGAGGACACTCCGACCGCAATCACACCATTTCAGGTTGGAGAATAAAAATATTACTTTAAAATCCGATTTCCCAAAAAAAAAAAACCGGTATTTTCTGGTGAAGCTTGAAAAATTTACCAAAAAGTATTGGCATGAGATTTCGAAAAAAACTCATATTATTCAAAAGATTAACGGTTAAAGTTTGGTCAAATATTTCAATTTTCACGGTGATTTTTGGGGGGTTAAAAATGTCATGACCCCAAAGGGTAAAATTACAAGTGGTAATATTGGAATGACCTTTTAGATACACGATAGTCTTCGTCGATAGACCGTTTTTCTAAACTTTCTACTGACTTTATTGCTCCGACAACGTTCAAAACATTTTCTACTTGTTTATTAAAAAAAAATTAAATTTTAGGGACGCGTACTTATTGGAGTTGGACATTTGCTCCGAATTTATGATCTTGGCAAAAAGAAAATGTTACGAAAGTGTGAAAATCGAAGTATACCGTATCGAATTGTAAAAATAATCACGGCTGGTTCGCGCATCATCGCCTTCGACCAGCAGGAGTCGGCGTTCTTTATCAAATATAGAGTCAAAGAAAATCAATTAACCATATTTGCGGATGACACATACCCAAGGTGATAATCGTCTTTTGACTTGAACTTGTTATAAAACGCCCCCTTTTTGGCAACGCTACACCCATAAATTATTAAACCCATATTTGTGACAAATTATATTCAAGAGGCAGCATTTATGGGTCAAAAAACGATAAATTTCACATGTTTTTTATAATAAGGTCGTTTTTTAGCCCGACTCAGAAATTACTTTTTTGGAAGCGAGATCCCGGGAAAACCAAGACAGGTATTGACAAACGGTTTTTGGCATGGAACTGGAAAATCTTGGGGCTTAATTTTTTGAAAAAATTTCGGACCGGAAGCAAAACTGGAAGTACCGGTAATCACCGGTTAAAACACAAAAAAGTGCCATATCTTGACAAAAATTCGATATGGCAATTTTTGTGTTTGAACCGGTAAACAAAAAAAAAAAAATTAAAAAAAAAACTGTCAACATAAGCCAATTTGTGTGATACAACGGAGAAAACTATGGAATCAGTGGTCGTCAAATTCATTTTTTTGATATTTTTCGATCATCTTTTAAGGTTTAAAATTTATGTTTTTTTTATGAATTTCGTGCCAAAATTTAAGCGATTATAAGGCCGCGTGAATGTTTAAAGTTTTACTGTAATTTGTAAATTACCACGTAACTATTATTTTCATTTTGTTAGGTGGGTAACGGCGGCATGTATGTTGGATTATTCGACGTGTGTAATTGCAGATAAATTCGGCAGCATTTCAGTTATTCGACTGCCCGGCGACACAAACGAAGATACTCAGGTTTGTCCCGTTTTGTCTTCTTTTGCAATCTTTTTCGCAATTTTTTATTTTGATTTTCAAAATAATATTTACATTAGTATTTCGAAATTTCTTTTTATACTCAATCTTTTAGGACGATCCCAGTGGAGCAAAGGCACTCTGGTCGAGGGGAAATTTGAATGGAGCTTCTCAAAAAGCCGATACGATTTGTAACTTTTATATTGGAGATATGATAACTGCCATACAGGTAACTGATTGATTTGGGTACTTTTTCAGTTTTAACTTGACCTGTTTTCCGCCGATAAATAACCAGACAAAACATAAAGTATCGGTTGCTGGAGACTCAGGTTTATGAAACTTCCGTTCATCGCGATGAATCGAGCAAGTATAACTCCCTGACCTTCACTCATGGTGCAACTTTTGTAATTTGATCATTTTAGGGTGTCAATATTGTAATTTGATTCCCCAAGAGTGTCAATTTTATTTTTGACCCCTGTAAGGTGTAAAATTACAACTTGCGTATAATTAACAAATTGTTAATTTTCCGTTTAATCATATCTATTTTTTTTTTTCAATGAGCTATTAAAAAATGGTTATAAGGTCAATTCGGTTTTTAGGCTTTAGCTTATAACCAGACCCCCTGAATGCAATTGATCCGATTTTCCACGTGGATCGCGAATATCGGATGTGAGCAGTAATAAGAGCACTTTTAGAACAAATATGTTAATAATATTAATATTAAGAAAACGACGCTCATCCCAGGTGGTGGGGAGTGTATTGTTTATGCGACCATGTCTGGCGCAATCGGTATGTTGGTGCCGTTCCAGTCGCACGAGGATGCCGACTTCTTTCAGACGCTCGAAATGCACATGCGGCAGGAGACGAAATTTTTGACTGGTCGAGACCACTTGTCCTTTAGGGGTTACTACTATCCGCAGAAGGCGGTTATTGATGGCGACTTGTGTGAGACGTTTTCACTGTTAACCATTGAGCAGCAGCGACAGATTGCGGACGAAATGGATCGTCAACTGGCCGAAGTGTCCAAGAAGTTAGAGGACATTAGAACGCGCTTTGCTTTTTAGTATTATTTTTTGTCTTTTGCTTGTTCACTTCTTTCAACTGCCCTATTCAAGTCTGAATAATACTAGGAATAATTGTTATCGTGTTTTTTTATTATAAGCAGGGGTTGCTTGTCAGGTCAGATATTTTGACCACTTTGAGGTCCAGTTCGTGGACCCACTTACAGTCCAACAACAGTTCGAGGTCACTAGATGTGCGCTCTCTAGGTGTTTATGTCTCTAGATGTGCATATCTCTCCAGATGTGCATATCTCTCTAGATGTGCGATTTTTTTGGAAATAGAAATACACATCAATAGACCCCTGAATATATTTACTTTTGGAACTTTTATTGCGTTTTTATCATAAGATTTTTTTTGATTTAGTGGAAAAAGTTTAAGCCAGTTTTCCAACCATTGCAAAAGTCTTTTCTGACAAAAAATTGTATTTCTTCATTTTCTCGAAAGCAATCCCCAAAAAAAGCATTTATACTATTTTAATGCAATTTTTTTATTTCTCCGAAAGCGAGTGACCTTAATTTTCAAAATTCAGAGATGGATGTTTATTTGGGTGTTGACGTAGGTACTGGATCAGTGCGCTGCGGCGCATTCGACCAATCCGGTAACCTCCTGGGTGAGCCGGCAACCGAGCCAATTAAACTCCGGTCCCCAAAAGAGAACTTTTATCAACAAAGGTTGTTGTCAATTTAACGCCGTAAATGAAATGAAATTCACAGGTTATTTGGTCAAAATTTTTAGATTTTCATGCGTTTTCAAAATCTTGGATCAAATAAAAACACCAAAAAATCACATTATTCGATGTTTTCTTGAAACTTTAAGGTCCGCTATTTTACGGGTTATAAGGTCAGGTCTGTTTTTCGCTCTTGTGTGTTTTTTTTGGACGAATACATTGTGTCTTTTTGCATTTTTTTGCGTCATAAGATCAAAACAGTTTTTCATACCTTGGCCTTATAAGTTATAACCAACAACGCCTGTAGATTATTTCCTTTTCTTCCGTCAAATTGAAAACAACCAAAGTTCCTCGGACATTTGGCGTGCTGTTTGTAAAGTTGTGCGTTCGGTAACGAGTCAGGCGGTCATGAACGTTAAGGGTATCGGGTTCGATGCAACTTGTAGTCTGGTTTTGACGGATGAAAATTCAAAGGGCGTAAGTGTTGATCCCGATGATTCCGCCTCTGAATGGGACATTATCCTTTGGATGGACCACAGGGCCCAGGCCGAAACCGATTTCCTAAATTCGAAACAATTTGAGGCGCACCAATATGTTGGCGGAAAATTCAGCCCGGAAATGGAATTGCCAAAGGCAGTTTTTTAAATGGAATTAAAAGTTGCCCGGCAGTTATTATAAGAGTTAGTAGTACACAAAATTAGTATTAGTCAACGAATCCCCACACGAGGGGCGCCAACAAAGATCCTGGTTGAGTAGCCAATCAGAAGCGGGCAAGTCATTTTTTTAGATTCGCGCCCGGTCTCCATATTTTTTTGTGTTTTTTTCGATTTCCTTAAAAAACTACCAAAAGCTGATGTGGTTGAAAAAACATCTACCAGACCGTTGGGCTAGGTTGAGTCATGCATTTGATTTGGTGGACTTTTTGACGTGGAAATGCACGGATAGTACGGTTAGGTCAACATGTACTCTTGTTTGTAAATGGGGCTGGATACCACAGCCAGATGGCACCGGAGATTGGGAAGATGACCTTGTTAAACACGCCGATCTTGCCGAGCTCAGGTCGTTTTTCAATTCAATAGTTTAGCTTTAGCTTTATGTTAACATAAATTTTGGCCTTGAAATTCTGCGGTAATTTGTAACTTGATAAATCGATATCCCGTGTTTTGTTGAACAGGGGGGTTGGTTATAAGGTCAACCATTTGTGCCGTTATAAGATCAGGTCAGTTTTTTTGGACTAAGGTCAAGTTAGTTTTTTTTGAGTAGCATGCTTTTCGGGAAAAAAAGACTTTTAAACCATGTCTTTTTACGTTTTTGTTTCCGATGAATATTTTGGGTGGTCGCGAGAGTACTCAAAAAGTCAAGTTTGGCCATCTTTGGCCGCCAAAAAACCCTTCCCCGACGTGCAAAATTATAAGTATTTTAAAGTTATAAATTAAAAACACACCATAGAACGCTAGCAGCTGGAGAAGTTAAATTTCCGGGCTCGCCGGTTGCAAATGGGCTTACAAAATCGGCAGCAAACGATCTGAAATTGCGTCCCGGCACTAGCATCGCGACCGGATTAATTGATGCACATGCCGGCGCACTCGGAATTTTAAAGACAAAAACAAAACAAGACTCGGGAAAAAATCGGATGGCCATAATTGCTGGTACCAGCTGCTGTCACATGTTTTTGTTGGACAGTAAAAGTTTGGTACCCGGAGTTTGGGGTCCATATATGCATGCAGTTTTGTTACGGATGAAAATGTGACACGATTAAATTGGGACGATTTGAATAAAGCTTCTAATTTGGGCAGATTGTTTTATTGTTCATTACTCTCGAAAATAGCGTCCGTATTTGGGTGAATTGTTCATTTTCAACTGTTTTGGGGACAATTAAAATAAAACCTGCTTTTCCGGTTTGGGGTTTATCACATTTTCATCGTTTCTCAGCCCCACCAATATTTACTAGAAGGTGGCCAGACGAGTGCCGGATCGACGCTCGACTGGTTTTTCAAATTTACAAATCGCTCAGTCGACGACATGGAAAAAGAAATTGTGGAATTAACGCCCAAAATGGAGAAAAATGATATTACAGTCATTACCGATTTTCATGGGAATCGTTCGCCTCTGGCGGATCCGTTTATTAAGGGTTCAATTCATGGCCTGACGATTGAAACCGACCCGGTCGATGTTTTTATCGGCATCTTACAGGGTATTGCGATCGGCACGCGCCATATCTCCGACCAGATTGAGACATTTTCAAAAATCAAAATCGAAGAATTAGTTTTGGCATGGGTTACGAATCGCTATACATGTGGTGACTAAGTTAATATACACAACAGTTATGTTAGGTTTTCAATAAGTGACATTACTTAACAGGGGGGTTGGTTATAAGGTCAACTTGACCTGGTCAAGTCAGTTTTTTTGCACTAAGGTTAAGTCAGTTTTTTCAGGCACCAAGGTCAGTCATTATTTTAAGTCTAAAAGCTTATGTTTCATTTTCTCAAGACTAACAAAATATTACACAACTCAAATATAGATGTTATGCTATACAATTATGTTCTTTTTTGTTATGAACAAATTTTTTTCTGACGAAACTCATCTGACGAGGACCGGTGCACCGCGGTGTAAGGCCATTTTATGGCTTCCGATTAGCTTGGAGAGCGTTTTTGAGCCTTATACGTTTTAAGATATCTCAAATAATTCATAAGTGATTCGACCACTTTCGGTTACCAAAATATACACTTCCAACTTGTAACCCATTGTCTGACTGGTGGCCTTGCTAAATCCCGTCTTTTTAACCAAATCAATGCCAATACTAGCCAAGTATGTTCATGAATATCGTACATTTTTTGATATTTACGGTCTTCAACTTACAGTCGACGGTGGTGATACCCAACACGGAAAACGGCGTTCTTTTAGGAAGTGCAATGCTTGGAGCCGTCGCTGCTGGAAAATTCAGCACGCTAGAGAATGCTCAAAATGCCATGTCAAATGAGGGTACTTTTATTAACCCCAATGCTGCGCTAAAAGATCACTATGATCAAAAAACGCGGCAACACTTCAAATTGCTTAATCAAAAGTGTTCTGATTAAACACTTTTGACTTGAAAAAAAAATTGCTACCGNAATATACACTAAGAAATTACACTTATTTCCAATTTGTAACCCATTGTCTGACTGGTGGCCTGGCTAAATCCCGTCTTTTTAACCAAATCAATGCCAATACTAGCCAAGTATGTTCATGAATATCGTACATTTTTTGATATTTACGGTCTTCAACTTACAGTCGACGGTGGTGATACCCAACACGGAAAACGGCGTTCTTTTGGGAAGTGCAATGCTTGGAGCCGTCGCTGCTGGAAAATTCAGCACAATAGAGAATGCTCAAAATGCCATGTCAAATGAGGGTACTTTTATTAACCCCAATGCTGCGCTCAAAGATCACTATGATCAAAAAACGCGGCAACACTTCAAATTGCTTAATCAAAAGTGTTCTGATTAAACACTTTTGACTTTAAAAAAAATTGCTACCGTTATTTTACAATAACTAAAAGAAGAAAATCTTTTTTAGACTTTTTTAGAGTAAGAATTATTTCGAGATAGAGTTACAAGGGGTGGTTACAACTTGTAACTTACAAAGGCACAACGCCATTTGGTGTATAAACTAATACTGAAAACGGCCAAACTTGATGGTTTGATTTTCAGTATTTCTTTAGAAAATTTATTTTTGACCATTTTTCAACATTTGCCAAAAATAAATTTAGTTTACCGTTCTGGTTCCGCCCACATCAGGCTGTGTTGTTACGAGTTATTTGTGACCTTATAAAATAAACAAAACGAAATCTCATTTTGTACGAAAAATAACGGTACGCATTGTTCCTGCCCATTCAATTCATTGCAAAGAAAACTTTGCCCAACTAATTTCTGTATGATTCAAAATGATTTCAGATGATAATTTATGCTTCAATTTCAACCAGCTTAAAATTAACACTAATATAGAATGGTTGCTGGGGGTGTTGCCGTTCCTTATATTGCACCGCGGCAGGTCATTGCTAAGGGGGTCATTGACACGAATACCGTCATTGATATGACTTGTCCAAACTTTCCAAATGCAGCCATTTTTTATACCACGGACGGATCAAGGTAAGCAATTATTACGGGTCCCACTTTTTTAAGACTTGTCAAGTCCAAGTTCGTTACGTCTTAATGTTTTTTTTTTTTCAAACTTTCGTTTGTCGCCAATATCTTATATTATTCAAATAAAATCAATTGGATTTCATCATTTTATCATTGGTGGACCGGTTTGTATGACCGGTCGAAATTTGGCGTGTATTTCGAAAATCCGACAATTTTTGACTCTGATCGGTGATAAAAAAAAAACCGGTAGGTCAATCTAGCCCCCTCTTAATAGACGTAACGATTCCTTCAAAAAAATAATCTCTTAATTCACAGACCTACGAATCGAGTGAGCCGAACCATAAATACGAAAACTCACAGATATGACAACAACGGCATTTTGCTGAGGCAGGGGAAACGCGTTCTTAAAGCTTTATGCGTTTTATCAGACGGTAGGGAGTCAAATGTTGTCTGCCGTGAATTTCTCGTCCAGTGGGCCCCCTGCGAGTCGGACGAAGAAAGCCTAGAAGACAGTGAAATTTATCAAACGATATCACAATCGCGTGATGTGCGGTCGGCTGGCTCACACCGCTCCAACGGGTTAATGGAAACAAACCGCACCGTTGGCAATGACTTTGTCTCTCGTAGAATCCAAAACGGACAAAGTTTACCTTCTACCAATACCGTTAGTTTGGGTTCAAAATTCGTGATTTTTTTTTCTCTTTTTTATAAAATCAATTTTTTATTTATTTTTTGTGGACATTTTTTTCCTAGTACAGTCCCTACCCAAATAGGTAACAACATCGTTCTGAAATTTTTGTTACCTATTTGGGTTATTGTTACCTATTTGGGTAATTGGGTTTTCAAAGCCTAAAAAATGGTCTTTTGAGGTTGTATATACATAGTAGTAGTTTGTATGTATCGAGAACGGAAAACCCATTTTAGTCTGGGTCTTGAATAAAAAAATAATTATTGTTTCCCATAACAAAATCTTGGACAAAAGACATACCGCCAAACTGGCGGCGCCAATGAGGCATTCTANACGATATCACAATCGCGTGATGTGCGGTCGGCTGGCTCACACCGCTCCAACGGGTTAATGGAAACAAACCGCACCGTTGGCAATGACTTTGTCTCTCGTAGAATCCAAAATGGACAAAGTTTACCCTCTACCGTTAGTTTGGGTTCAAAATTCGTGATTTTTTTTTTCTCTTTTTTATAAAATCAATTTTTTATTTATTTTTTGTGGACATTTTTTTCCTAGTATTTTTAAAATGGTCTTTTAAAAATGTATTTACTGTCTTATAAGACATATACAGTCCTTACTCCTTTTTCGGCCAAAATGGGGCCATTATAATAGAAAAATGACCCTTTTTGTGACAATGCTCCTTTTTCGGACGCTATTTTCGTGAACCAACAACGTCCGAAAAAGGAGTAAGGACTGTACGTCTCATGTGACGATTTTTTTAGTATGTTTTTTCTTTACGACCTCCCCCTGTAATATTAAGAACGTCAGACAATTCATGTGTTTTTTTGAATTTATACCTCGTTTTTTTTTAATTCTAAAAAAATAATACAGGCCTTGATTATCGTGTGTGGAATTTTATCGATATTCGATTTTTTTTTATCAAAGTTTGTTATTTCGACAAACATTTGGTTTAATTTTTTATTTATTGTCACGATATTTTCGCAACTTTAGTTATTTGCAACCCTTTTACCAGTACAACGTATCCAAGAGTACTAAACGAAACAAAAATGAATGCAACAAGTGGACCTATTACGGGTCGTTTTGACAACACATACGGTACCGCTCAATTTGATCTCCCGCCCCAACCACGTCTCAACGGTAATCTGGTGCGGTGCAGCGGGTGCGGGCGGGTTAACAATCCCGATGCTCGTTTTTGTGATTGGTGCGGTGCATTGCCGGGCGCACGTGATACCTGGGAGACGGTCCCCTTTCCCATGCGTCCCCGGGAAAAAGCAAAAGAA
>SCLG01000084.1:400727-415615 GCA_004367875.1 Oikopleura albicans | reverse complement strand
ATCGCTATTTTTCGAAAAACAAAAAAATTGAACTGAACGTCAGATGCCTATAGTTAGCCTTTCGATGACAGATACTGATTTCTACCTTTATATATTTTTCTATCTTTTTTTCTCTATTTTTGTATTACACTTTTATTTTTCAAAAAAAAAATTTGTTTAAAAATGTCTGTTTTTTTTATTTTGATTTTTTTTCAATTTAGATGGCGGCTGGTCAGCTTCATGCGCCCATGATAATGGCGGTAGATCAGTCGGCGGTTCTTGACCAGAAGACGTCCGCTGTGCGGGGCGACTGTTTATTTCAAATCGACGCCAAAAGTCACAAACATAAAATATTTTTCACCATTAATAATGCTCGACCAGCAGCATTTGAGCAACCGGTTAAACTGAAAAAAATGACGATTCCTCAACGCGAGACACTTTTGTACAAAAATGTTTTTTGGTTAATGCCGGGTAAACGGACAATAAAGGCAATGGCGGTTGCCGAAGACGGCAGGGAGTCTAATGTTGTTACCAGAGTTTTTAATGTCAAGGAACTTGATGATGGGTGTGCTATTCACATGGGTATGGGTTGGGAATAATATGCGTGAGAAATAATATCTACAAGTGGGGGTGGTTATAAGGTTGAAGATTAAACCGCTAGATGGTATTTCATAAGGTCTCTTTTAGGGTTCCTATGCCATTTTTTACCAGCGAGAAAATTGCAAAAAAAACGATTAGCAAACTACAGGGGGAGCGCCAAGTAAGGGCACGCCAAGTAAGGGTAGGTTTCATTTCACGAAAAAATTTCGCTGCCAAAACATAATACATGTAATGAGAATTTTTGGTCAAAGTGTTGACCTAAACTGCGACATGTCGCGACACCTATTTTAAGATTTCCAATCAGTGTTGGAAAAGTTGGCCAACGCTCCAAATTTCCCCAACGCTCGGATTTTTCCCAACGCTCAACGCTGTTTCCAACACTGTTTCCAATCATCGAAACTTGTTTATCATAAATTGAAGAAACACATATTACAATTATGGCGGATTAGTGAACTTATTTTAAACCCATATTTTGATTATAAATGTGCTGATCAACTGATTCAAAAGCGACTTGACGGAAATAAGAAAGATATATCATCTATTCTATTTTCCTCCCAGAGGTGGGATGACCCTTTAGAAACCCAGACGATATTTTATGAGGAGGAAGTACCAAAAATGGAAACCTGTCACTATTGTGGATGTGAATATGCCCTGGGGTCTGATGCGGCGCGTTTTTGCTCTCAATGTTCGAAACCAATTCCACGGTATTCGGAGTGTGAGCCAGGGTTCGAACTTGTTTGCCTTATGATCTTTTTTTTATTATCGAGCCGGTATACCAAATTTGAAAAGTACATTGTGCATATGTTAAACAAATTTCGAACATAAATTGTGTGGGTTGAAATTTTTTCAATTTTTTCTTATTTCGGCAAAATTAAGCGTAAATGAAAGCCCTTAATTTACTGATTCTTTATGTGTATCTGATTCCTAAATTCAAGTATTGGAGTTTTTGTATAAAAATTAATCATAAAATAAACTAAGCGAACACTTACAAACGGTAGATTTTCAAATACCAAACCATTCTGAACCCTCTTGTCAGCCCGAACATGTCTACACTGGCTGCACCGGTGTATGTAAATCGTGTAGCAGTTTTGTCCCGCTTGATTCGAGCAATTGTCCCGTATGTGATGCGACCATCGTCCAGCGTCAAATTGACGAAGTGCGCTTTGATAATTGTGGACAAAAAATCTGCGACAAATGCACCAAAACCTCACCACCCGACGCGACCAATTGTCAATTTTGCGACAAAAAGTTTCCCCTGCCCGTCATGCTGGGACAGGCCGTCCCACCTAAACTTAACCCCGGTGGAGCGCCACAAATTTGCACATCATGCGAACGGCACTGCTCGCCTGAGGCGCGCATTTGCGATTGGTGTGGAATTCCCTTGGCAACGGCGGTGGAACAGGAACATAGTTAAGAGAAAATACTTTTTTTTGAACGTTTTTTTTTTCAAGGTTAACTTTAGCTTAAGCTAGTTGACCCTTTTTGTGGGCCCTATTCCAATATTTTACGCAAAAACAATCCCCAGGACCCGCCGGATTTTCGCGTTATATTATCACCACATATATTTTACCGGCGTAACTTGAAAATATGCTTTGATACTGGCAAAATATATCTTATAAACACTTTGGTACGCAAGTTGAAGACTGTAGTTATACTGCTATTCGTCTTTAAAAATGGTTTAAAATGTTTATTTTTTGACAAGTTGGTCAAATAAATTATATTTTGGTCAAACAATAACATCATTATCAAATATCGTAACTGTGTATTAACTGTGAATAGGATTGCGCAATATGCAATACAAAGTTGCCTCCTTGGGTCTCGTACTGCTCTATTTGCGGGGTTTATTTTGATCCCCCGCCTCGACTCGATCCTCGAAATTCGTCCCTTGGGCCCGTGACCACAAATTTACCGTTTGATCAGTTGCCCCAGTGGGCGGACACTCCTCTGCCCACATTTGACTGGCCCGAAACACCGCGACCCGCAAAGGGCACACCGGTCCCAGAAATTCCGCGATTTGTAACAAAAGGGTGCCAGGCGCCACCAATTGTGACATCAAAAAAACAGTCACAATTGTTAAAAAATTTGAAACCGAAAAAAAGTCTGACGATGGTATCGGCTGGTCAGGGATTTTGGCGAAAGCAAATGGCGCATATGACCGACCACAACACGCTGTTTGCCGAAAATGATCAAGTTTATCGCCAGAAAATTGCGGATTTAAAATTGGGACAATTGATAGCATCAGGTTTGGGGTATCAGTGATAAGTCTAACCGAGTTTTCGGCACCAAAAGTGTCCATTTTAGGCCGCATAGCTTAAGTTTTTTCAACTAACCAATAGGGACACATTGGCAAATAAAAAAATACTTTTGGAAATTTCGATTCAATATAAAAAAAACTTGAAGCGAAGTAAAATCTAGTTATTTTGAAAGGAATCGGACAAAAAAAAAATTGTTCATGGCAGTTAACCGCAGCGCGGCCTTTCGAAGAAAACGTTTTCAATTTCCAAAATTATTTTTTTTTTGAGGAAAATGTCGTTCGAAAATTCAAATGAGGTTGCACTAAATCCGCCCCTAATGCACTACTGTATTAAGTTTTCTGGAAAGCGGTTTTTAGGGAAAAAGTTTTCGAGGAAGGGAGTTTATCGAGGAGAAGATTTTTTGAGGAATTTCTCTGAAAAACCGTTTCCTCGAAAAACTTTTTTTCCAAAAATCCCGGTCCCCAGTTAACACACAACTACTTTTAAAAATATTTGACACCCTGAGCAGAACTGCACTTTTACCAGGACAGTGAAACGTTCGATCAATCTATGGGACTTTTGCTTTCATTTGCGCGAACAGATCACCCTGATTATCCGAGTAGTATGGACCAGTCGGTCCGGGAACTCTACACACAGCTTGCTCCAAAAACAAAAGGTCATGTTTCCACATGTTTTTGGTCAGGTTTAGCCCTTTCGCTTAAGTCACAATATTGGCCCGATAAAGGGTAGCCCTACGGCGCAGGCTGGTCAATATATTAAGTAATTCGATATCATAGAACGCGAATATAAACAGATTTTGTTTTCCGGATGAATAATCCCGCGCTCGAGTATTTAAATCGGAGTTTTTGTTTATTTTATTAGAACATTGAGTATCTNTATCAGTACTAGTAACTTTGAAAAAGCTAAAAGGGGGAAGAAATAAATTCAATCATAATTTTAAAGCAATACATATATTATTATTTTTTATTTTTCTTGTATATTTGTTCTCGCCGTAAAAATAAATAGTGAAATTGAAGTTTTGTGAAAACACCACACGTGAAAGATACTACAAAATCGAAGTCTGGGAAGAATCCGAAAAAACAAAAATTACAAAAGACTGAGCCTGAGGATGGATTAACGGTAAGTTTTTTTTTTTTTGCCTCTTAAAATCATTTTTTATACAGGCTGATAAGGCCAGTAATTTTGACCGCGTATATGAAGTTTTTAGCACTAAGGTCATGCCAGTTTTTTTTCTACAAAATTATGCCTTTTTTTGGTTATAAGGACAAATTCAGTTTGGATTACTAATTCGATATCACTGAACATTTTTGTTATAAAATTGAAACTCATTTTTAACCCCTAGGGTCCGAAATAGCTGATAAAGAAAAAAATAAACTTTTTTATACGTAGGGGTTAGGGTCCAAAATTTGGTGGACCTACTATATATACTATTGATAACTTATAGCAACAATGCCTGTATAACATTTTTTATCGTAGCATAATGAACGTATGCTCCTGGCTGAGGTTGGCGAACGCGGAAAACATCGTCTGGCGCAAATTGCCCAATTGATTGAAACTGGTGCCAATATCAATTGCCGAAATATTAAGGGTCACTCTCCCGNAATTTTGAAAAAGCTAAAAGGGGGAAGAAATAAATTCAATCATAATTTTAAAGCAATACATATATTATTTTTTTTATTTTTCATGTATATTTATTATCGCCGTGAAAATAAATAGTGAAATTGAAGTTTTGTGAAAACACCACACGTGAAAGATACCACAAAATCGAAGTCTGGGAAGAATCCGAAAAAACAAAAATTACAAAAGACTGAGCCTGATGATGGATTAACGGTAAGTTTTTTTTGCTTCTCAGAGTCATTTTTTATACAGGCTGATAAGGCCTGCCATTTGGGCCGCTTATATGAAGTTTTTTAGCACTAAGGTCATGCCAGTTTTTTTTCTACAAAATTATGCCTTTTTTTGGTTATAAGGACAAATTCAGTTTGTATTATTGAGTCGATATCACTGAAAATTTTTGTTATAAAATTGGAACTCATTTTTAACCCCTAGGGTCCGAAATAGATGATAAAGAAAAAAAAATTTTTAAACGTAGGGTCCAAAATTTGGTGGACCTACTATATATACTATTGATAACTAATAGCAACAATGCCTGTATAACATTTGTTTATCGTAGCATAATGAACGTATGCTCCTGGCTGAGGTTGGCGAACGCGGAAAACATCGTCTGGCGCAAATTGCCCAATTGATTGAAACTGGTGCCAATATCAATTGCCGAAATATTAAGGGTCACTCTCCCGTCTATCTCGGTATATTTCAAATGATATAATTTAGTGTACTACATGGGGGTGGTTTTAAGGTCACGGATTTTATTATTTATAAGCTATTACAGGATGTTTTTGACAATATGGTCCAGTGATATTTCATAAGAATCTTTTGGTCAAAATCGTGTTTTTTTGAGCCCCCTGATTTTTTCCTGGCCGTCACCTTATGGATACCGATAAATTTAATTTATTTAGCTGCATTAAAACCGCACATGGAATCAGTTCAGGCTTTGGTGGCGTGCAAAGCCAACCTAAACTTCACTTATGACCGAGAAAACAACACACTGCTTCACATGGCCGTGAAGAGAAATCATCTGGAACTCGTGGAAATCCTGTTGACGTAAGAGACAAATCAGTTTTTTTTTTTACTTTTTAATTTGATACCAGTCAATACGTTTAGTTGCCTAAAATCGTGTTTTTGGGGAAAAAATATGAATTACAAACCTAACCCGTTATGTTAACACTTTTTGCGATTTGGTTAACTTCGATTTCCAATTATTTAACCAAACGCCCTACCCCATTATGTTAACAAAATTCCATTATGTTTACAGGGGGTCTGGTTATAAGGTCACAAGGTGTGGCCGTTATAAGGTGAAGTCATCTTTTTTGCACTAAGGTCAAGTGATTTTTTTCTAGATAAATCATGTCTTTTTTTCACTTTTTTTGGGTTTAAATTTAGAACTCGAAATATACGTTTAGAACGACAGGGGTAAACACGGGTAATAAATTTTTTAGAAATCATATCTTTTTGGACTTTTTTTGCACTAAGGTCAAGACATTTTTTGGAGTGCATTAAGGTCAAGTCATGTACAGTTTTTGAACTTTGGTGGTGTTAAAATAAGGGGTTAGGTTGGTGGCTACTTGTTGGTGGTTACAACTGGTAACTCGCAGGTTTTTGTATTTTTTCTTTTTATTCCTGGACTTTACAATTTATTACAATATAATACATATGTATCATATTAACCGTTTTTTATTATTTCAGGGCCTATGCGAGTATAAAGCTAAAGAATAAGAAGGGTGAAACCTCGTTCGATTTGGCCATGACCAGCGACAACAAATTGATAATGAATATGTTTAATCAACATCAAGGGCGACTACTTTTGAAAAAACACATTGGAACAGAATCAATACTTAAAACATCTCATGGCATTCTTTGACCCTTACCCTAAACTGACCTCGCACTAAATTGTACAACAACTGCGTCTTTCTTCTGATTTTCCGAGCATGTGTCGCTTTAGCATGTGATATGACGCGTGATGAATTTGATCCTTTTAGAGGTCATGTGACCTCGTTGTGGTCTTTTTATTCCAAGAAACATATCCCATGTGTACCATATCTTACAGCTCCAAAATAAGTGAATTACTGTCTATTTTGTGGCCAAATAATTTATTTCCCGACACATGCTATTTTTCTTTCTGTTACATCAAATTCGGTTTATAAATTATAAGACTGTTTGCAAAACAATGACTAATCAAGATACATTGTTTCTGCGAAACGTAAACAGTTCATTGAGTGCAGGGCTCGGCACAATTGGCTCGCTTTGGCTCGCTCGGAGCCAAAAAAAAAAATCAAGTGTGCCGAGCCCTGATTGAGTGAATATGACTCATAAGTTATGAGTCATAACTTTTAATCATTTTGTTATCCATGAATTGTGTTTTATAATCTATGTTTAGTTTTTCTTTTTGTCTCATTTTAAAATGTTAATTTGAATTTTACTACAGGGGGGTATGGTTATAAGGTCACAAAAGGTGACCGCTATAAGGTCAAGTCATCTTTTTTGCACTAAGGTCAAGTCATTTTTTTTTCAAGATAAATCATGTCTTTTTTCACTTTTTTTCGGATGAAGACCTNCCAATAAACATATTCCATGTGTACTATATCTTACAGCTCCAAAATAAGTGAATTACTGTCTATTTTGTGGCCAAATAATTTATTCTCCGACATATGCTATTTTTCTTTCTGTTACATCAAATTCGGTTTATAAATTATAAGACTGTTTGCAAAACAATGATTAATCAAGATACATTGTTTCTGCGAAACGTAAACAGTTCATTGTGTGAATATGACTCATAAGTTATGAGTCATAACTTTTAATCATTTTGTTATCCATGAATTGTGTTTTATAATCCATGTTTAATTTTTCTTTTTGTCTCATTTTAAAATGTTAATTTGAATTTTACTGGTTTTAACCTGTAAAAACTGGTCCACTTTTTTCAATCAAAACCGTCTAACCGGTACTTACCAGTACACACTTGTTCATGATTTAATCCGGACATGTCCGGATTAAGCACGATACAATTTAACTTATATAAATAAGGCAACTTTTGGATTAATTTCTAATAAAATATTTATTTTTTAATATGCCAGTTGTAGCGAACTGGTTTTCTGGTTCAGCCGGTAAACTACCACAAGCGAGAAACACAACGTGGATCACAGGTATAAGTTTTTCGACCCTCTAATGTTCAAAATTAATGGGTAAAATGCATTTAAGTAAAGCCAGTTTTCCGATTTTAACAGTCATGCGCATATTGGGTAGCTAGCTACCCATTTTCACTTTATTTCTAAATAAAAAGAGAACGGCTCGTGTTAATAAAAAATGGACAACGGATTTGAAATCAAAAAAAAAATAACGTTGTCCTATTACCTGTCCGACACCCTTAGGATCATTTTGGGGTATTAACCATGAAAATCGGCTCAGTGGTCTGATCCCGAAAGCGTGGACAGTTAGCACTGGTCGCCCGGACCTATTAAAAAAAAACACGTCATGGGAGAAAAATATTTTTTTAGAAAATTGTTTTCACGTTTGGGTCCGTAGAGGACGAGGGTTAAGGTTGAAAATCACTCCAGTAGGAGAAAAAGAACAGGGCTTCAAAATAAAATAATAATCAAAAAATTCCGTTCATTATTTGGCGCGCTAGAGCAAATTGGGTAGCTAGCTACCCCAGACGCGTATGACTGTTATAGTAAGCTCGATGCGCATGACTTAACCTTACAACCTGCCCTTGTAGAGTTTTTTTAACCATCAGTCGCGGACCATTACAAGTTTCAACCCATTACTACCGTTTCCATTCGCCTATAAACCGAATTAGATGTTTTCTTTAAAAATTCTATTTTCTTTTTTTACATTTTCTTTATTTTTATTTTCATAATAAATATTTTTATATTAGTAGCGTTATATACTGAAGGTTTATCAACCCTAAACGGTGAGAAATGGCCACAATTTATTCACTACTTTTTTTTCAGACTGAACTGAAAAAGCCCTGAGAGTGAAATTTATTGGTTTTAGTGGTAGTAAATAAACAGTCAGGTGAGTGCCAGTTGGTGAGTCATGTTTGGGGGTCAAAAATCGGGATTTGGGTCGTCCGGTTTTGGGAATACGTCGTCGGGCTTCGGCGGTGCAAGCGGCGGATCTCTGTTTGGATCAAACACACAGACATCACAGTCCGGCAACTCGCTATTCGGCAACACGGCAAATAATACCGGTACGAATCTTAGGGTGTTTCTGCGTTTTTAACTTCAATTTGCGTCAACGTAGGTTGAATCTTTCTGAATTTTAACCCTTCATCAGGATATTCAATAAAATAACCCGCATACTGTAAAAGCCAATCATTCATGTTTTTTTCAACCTACGCTGACGCAAACTCAAGTTAAAAGCGAGTTATGTACATTGCTCCTTATAGCGACGTTTTTAATTCTCGAAAATAGCGCCCCTAAAGTCCAAAAGTGTATATTTGTGAACGCATTTGGGGACATTTTTTGGTAAAAGCGTTCCTAATACGATCAATTGTTCCTTATTCGGACCGTCAGTCCGGCAACATAACCTAAACTACCGGTATGAATCTTTGGGTGTTAAGTACAGCCCTTACTTTCAATAGCTATCCTTTTGATTCTGGAAAAAGCGTCCCTAATGGGTTAGTCCGGCTGCCGGCAACATAGCATCATGCATATTTTAAAGTCATTTTAATACAAATTGTTCCAAATTAACCCCATGAGAGACGCTTATCCCTTGACGGACGTTTTTTTCGAGAACTGAAAACGGCCCTTATGGGATTATGGACTGTAACACCTTTTTCTTAATTACTAAATAATTTCAGAACTTGGATGTTTCTTTTTTTATTTATCAAAAAATAATAATAATAATAACTTTGAAAATGTCATGCAGAAAACTCGAAACCGCATTTTCAAGCAGTGACTCATTTTCATAATACTATCTCGTTATCGGAAGTCTAAGCTCTCATCTTAATCCGAAACAATTAACCTAAAAATAAACAAAATTAAAACGTTCGAGTTTTTTTGTTCAATTACCAGTAGTTTTACCGGTAGTTTCTCCACTTGAAACCTAAAACTAAATTAGGCTGCTTACTGTTGTCAACAAATGTGTTCAATAAATTCTGGCTCATTTTTTTAGTGTGACTGATAGCCACTCATAATTTAATATTTGAGTGTAAAGTAAAACGTAAAATATGATAATTCGTATTGATTTTTTTTTTATTCATAATTTTCGAGAATTGTAATCGAAATATGAAACCAAAATAAGTTTTGAATTTTAACTTTTTTATTATTTTTTGGGAAGCGTGTTAGAGATTTAGTTCAAGAAAATGTACCGAATGAAGATGCATTAAAATTTCGCATTAGAAAATTTACACAAAATACTTATGAACCAAAACAATAAAAGTATGTATTTTTACAAAAAAAAATCGGTACCTGAACAAAGAAATCAGTAACCTGATACAGTCCTTACTCATTTATCGGACGCTCATTTATCAGACGATTGCTCCTTTTTCGGAAGCTTTTTCGGCCAAAATGGGGCCATTCTAAAAGAAAAATGTACCTTTTTTGTGACGATGCTCCTTTTTCGGCCGATATTTTCAAGAATCGAAAACGTCCGATAAATGAGTATGGACTGTAATTCAAATTAATAATTTATTTAACTCATATCAAGACACTTTCGAATGAGTTTTTAATTCGAAAAATTTATTTTGAGGTCGGATTTTTTCGGTTAACCCTAAAGGGACAAAAATACGCAACCTGACTGATCAGGCCAAAATCCGTATTTTTAGGAAAACATCTAATTTTCGAGAATTCGGGTCGAAAATAGACAGCGAAAAAATTAAACACATTTTTTTATTTTTGCATTTCTAGGAAGCATGTTCGGGAATACCGGAAATTCAAATCAAAATTCTGGATTCTCGTTTGGTGGCGGGGCGACGAACACGGCCAATACGGGCCTTTTCGGGAATACGACGAGCAGTACGAGTAATACGGGCGGCGGGGGGTTATTTGGCGGTAATAATACGTCAACGTTTGGCGCGTCCGGTACCAACACTTTTGGGTCGGCTAACACCGGCTCAACGCTTTTTGGCAACACAAATAATACCTCCTCGTCGGGCCTATTCGGCAATAATACGCAGCAGACGTCAAATACGAACACTTTTGGCGCCACGAATACCTTCGGTGGACAGACAAATGGAACGGAACAAAAATTTGAGGTAAGGAATAACCCACCGATTTACGGTTTGAAATGATTCATGTCTTTTTTCCAATTTTTTTTAAGATGTCTTTTTGAACTTTTTTCCATTTTTCTTAAAAATGATTGTAAGGTCAAGCCAGTTTTTAATGCATAAGGTCAGGTCCGTTTTTTGAGGCTTGACCCTATAAGTTATATATAACGACACCCCTGTACTACAGGCCCTGTAGTAAATTTTAGGCCTCGATTATAACAGGTGTGGTTATAAGGTCAGCCATTTGTGCCGTTATAATGTCTAGTCAGTTTTTTTGAATAGCATGCTTTTTGGAAAAAAGAATCTTTAAAATCATGTCTTTTTACGTTTTTTTTTTCGGATGAAGACCAATAAGGTCAAGTCAGTTCCTCCGTAGTATTTTTTAGCGCTTGACCTTATAAGCGTTTTGAGTACGACAACGTGACACTTGTCTACATAGTCTACTTATACAAGAATTCTTAATAAAAAAAAACGTGTTTTATAATATTTTGTGAAAGATCACGTTTAGTCTACAAGACTTAGGTCACTAGGTCAAGTTGGGTTAACCTAGTGCCTAAAACAGAGTTTAATAGATTCATTCGACCTTGAAAATAATTTTAAACGTGTTAAACAAATACATTTATTTTTAACTTCGTTTGTTGTTTGATCCTGATTTTTTTTTTCGAGAAAAATTACCGTTATTATGAGAAAGTACGAATCAAACGGTATGTCTTTTATTTGTTAAATTGAAAAGGTCAACAAACGTTTTTTGTGTTCATATAAAAATTGTCTAAATTTTTGACTACCAATTTTGGACTCCAAAATAGCAAAACAATTATTTTTCAAGATTTTTTTACGTGAGTAAAAACCGCTCGCCAATATTTTTTACCATATAGGGAAAACCTTTATACGGTCATATCTTTTTTTTTGGAATTGTTAAAATATCAAGTCGATTTTTTTTAAACGCACTAAGAACTACAGGGTCTTTTCACATTTTTATTTCTATAAAATCATGCTTTTTGACTTTTTTTTCGGAACAGTGTAATTTTCAAAAATTGGTTTTACAGTCAAGTCAGTTTTTGTTGCATTAAGGCCAATTCAGAATTTTTGTGGCGTGGGCTTATAACTTAATAACTAAAAACACACAAAAAACATGATTTTATGGAAAAAAAAGTTTGAAAGAACATCACCCCGCAGGGCCACATGTAGTCCTTAGTGTAGTCCTTAGTGCATGTAGTCCTTAGTGCATTAACAAAAAATCGACTTGATATTTTGACAATTTCAAAAAAAAAATTAAAAAAAAATGTACTCACACAAAAAATATTACAAGCGACATTTTGTGCGGAAAAAGGAGACAACACGTTATAGCTCTGCGATGTTATCTTGCAACTTTCGTGCAGAAAAATTCGCAAGAACACGGAGCGAACGAAAAATTATGTAAGATAACGGCGCAGTGCGTATGGTTTTTTCTGATAATCCAGGCAAAAAAAAAATCTCCAAGATAACGTAACGAATGGGCAAAATTGATATCGTGACAATATAAGAGCGCAGGTGTATTTAGTTTCGTATTAATAATACGGTATTAATAATACGGTATTATAATACGGTATTATATTTGGCCCTGGAATTTTTTTTTACACGTTTATTTTAGGCGAAATTGTCTCAAGATGTGAATCCAAAGGGCGGTAATGATATTAAAACGCGTCTTCTGTGTTATTCGGCGATGAACAATTACACGAATAAATCGCTGGAAGAATTGCGTATCGAAGATTACATGGCGAATAGAAAGGTGAGTTTTTATTATTTTTTTTTATTGACACTGCAAGGTTAAATCCTGGGATTACCACTTTTTACACGTCACAGACTAGACATTGATATTAACCAATGCACGAAGAAAAAAATACTTGTCACGAGGCTGGCTAGAATTCAGTTGTTTGATGTGATTAATAGTTACCAAAGCAAAAAAAACTTATATAATCGCAGTGGTTAAAAAATTATTTATTGGAGAATATACAGGCAGTGGTTAAAATCCCCTTTGTTTTTAGCATTTTTTTTTTGCAAATTATTCGAGTGAAGATCAAAAAGGCGGACATCAATTTTTAATAACTTTATCTAAGGTCAAGTGTTTTTAACCGGCCTTACAAATTGGACCTTTTATGACCATTTTGATNGTCTCAAAAAATTGATTTGGTGAGCCTTGTAACGTTAATACCAATTATAAATATACATGTATGCCGTCAAGTTAACACTTTTACATCAAATGATAACTTGAGCGTCAACCATTGACTTTAGCGACCAATTTTGAAAAAAAAATATGCGATCATTGTTTGAAGTGTCAATTGCGCTTTCTCACACAAAATGACATGTTTGGTTGTTAGAACATAAACAAACAAAAAAACTCGAGCATGGTGAAGGGTCAAAACTCGTTTTTAAGTTGGTTTTAGTGACCATAAAATTGGTCGCCAAGTTCTATGTAAAGCATTATTTGGTCGCCAAGTCGTATTTTGAACAAATGGTCGCTAAATGTAGTTTTAGACCTCAATTGGAGACCAATTTTATGGTCGCTCAAACCCTCAAAATACAACTTTTTGCCGTGCCCAAATGGTCGCCAAAATACCCCACTCCGGAAAGCACTTGCTTTGGTCATTTTTTTGTTTCACGATAATTTATACAAAAATGGATAAAAACCACCAAAGTGACCATTTTTGACAATGTTTGATTTTCAGGGGCCTAGCGGAAATGCGGGCAGTAGTTTATTTGGCACTTCGTCGAATACGAATACGACCGGCGGCCTTTTCGGCAATAATTCGTCAACGTCTACTTTCGGCAATACGGGCGGCTCGAGTCTTTTCGGCGGCTCGACTACAAATAATACAACGAATAATACGGCGGGCAACAGTTTATTTGGGAACAATACGAACACGTCGAATACGGGCGGCCTTTTTGGAAATAAAAGTACGACTTTTGGGAATACGGGGACGACGTTTGGCGCCAACAACACGGGAAGTATATTCGGTAATACGCAACAGAATCAACAACAACAGCAACAACAACAACAAGGATCAAGTTTATTTAATACAAATACGAATAGGAACGGATTTTTTATGGATTTTGCGCTGAAACAGGGACTATCAAAAGTGCGGGAGTTAAATCTCATGTGTTACAGATACCGTGTGGTGGAGTTCAGACTCTTAAAGCCCGTCAGTCTGGATGCAGACACGGTATTTTTGACGTGAAAATTATAACGAAAAATTCATGTACAGTCCTTATTCTAAATACGGACGCTTTCTTCCATTACGGACGCTTTTTGTGAAAAATTGTCCCTAATAAATGAACACTTCACCCCAATACGGACGCTATTTTCGAGAATAAAAAACGTCCTTACTGGAAGTAAGGACTGTAATATCCACCCGGTTCAGTTTACTTTTCTAGACAATTTTCGTCTAGAGATCAGAAATTGGAGATTAAGTTGTGACCATTATAAGTTATAATTAATAACACGCGTTCCAAATGAAAACGGTCACAATGAGTAAAAATGGTCATGTTCGACCCGCTTTCATTTAGAATGAGCGTTAAAGTCAAGTAAGTTTTTTTTCTTCAAAAGTTTTTTGTTTGTTTGTTGTAATTTGTAAGCTTTTTTGTTTTTTGGTATTTTATGAAACTTGGGTCAAATCTAAAACATGTTTTTTTGGAAAATTATTTTTTTCTTCCGAAAAAACATTTTTACAACAATATTGACAGAATCCAAGACCTTACAATCGACTTATGATACTCAATAAAAAAAAATCCATTACAGTGGAACAACAAGCTTATTCGGTAATAATACAGCGACGAGTTTTGGCAACACCCAAAATACCGGTAATAGCCTCTTCGGCAACACGCAAACATCAAATACCGGTGGCGGACTTTTCGGCAACACAAATCAGCAAAAGCCGGCTGGTTCACTGTTTGGCAATACGACCACGTCCGCCACTGGTGGTGGCCTTTTCGGCAATACGAATACGGCCACTAATAATACCGGCTCAATTTTTGGCAATACGAATAAGACGTCGAGTTTTGGAAGCGGGTTTGGAACAAATACAAACACGAATACGGGCGGCCTCTTTGGCAACACGCAGAATAAAACCGGTAATACGGGTACGTCTCTTTTCAACAATACAAACACAAATACTGGTGGGCTCTTCGGCAACACACAAAATAACACGGGTGGTTTATTCAACAACACTCAGGTCGTTTTCAAATTAGCTCAATCA
>SCLG01000084.1:380479-395296 GCA_004367875.1 Oikopleura albicans | reverse complement strand
AGACGGACCCGGTGCGAGCTCGGTCCGGTTCCCGTCGACGACCAAAAATGGGCCAATCAAATTGCCCAATTGCACCAATTGAATCGCAGCATTCTTAATAATAGTGCGTGGCGCGCCGGATGGGGCAAACGGGATTTTTATGCACATGGCGGGGTGCCCATCACTTCCGATGAGCAGCCGGAAACAACCGGCATTCTGTCCTCAATCAGTTCGAAACCGCGTGGTTTTCGGGCAAATTTGCGAAAGGTCGTTTGCAAATTAGTAGGCACCGAATTTGGAAGTCCAAATAATAAGTTTATTTTTTTAACATAATCGTTAAATAACACGATGTAGAAAAAATATTTTTAATACGTCTTTTTTCTACTCCAAAAATATACAAATACACCCCCTAACCAGTTATCGTCACAAAATTGGTTAATACCGATTTTTGTTATGAAACATTTTTACACTAGATCTGTTTGTGTTTTACCACCGAAAATGCTACTGTAGCAAATTAATGGTAAATATGCGTTAAAGAAATCCAACATTTAAACTTTTTTTAAAATCCAAGGAGTGTTAAAATATGATTTTAAAACATGATTTTAACATTTATACGTTAACATCTACTTATTTTCAAACGACCTCAGCTGAAAATGAACCGATCTCTGACGGAGGCAGATACTGAAAGTTTAACGAAAATCTTTGGCGTTTTTATTCAACACGTGAAAATCTCAGCACCACGAGACGGCGCCCTACCTCGCATTGAAATTGACAAATCAATGGCCCAGGAATTCATTCATGCAATTAGCGAAATAACTAAGCAAGATGCCGGGAATAGGTATACTAATTCGAGACCGCCTTTTTAATACACAGGTTGCGCCTTTAACAGGCAGCCTACAATTAGAAAAACCTGTCTGTTAACGGCTCAATGCGTAGTAGTTAAATAATGTTATCGCTGGAAATTTTTCTGACCAAAAGCGGCAAATATGCCTGTTAACAGCGCACCCTGTTTACATGATCTTTACCATGAAAATTTTTAAATACCTATTTTTTGATATCTATTTTGGCCAGAAAATAAATTTCCAGTGATAACATTATTTATCATTTATTTTGGGATTAATTTTCATAAATTCCTATCTTTATCTCTTGAGCTGTTAAGCACTACGCTGTTGTCTTGCAAAGTTACAAGATAACGGCGCAGGGGGTTATTTAAATAAGAAAAAACTGGGATTACGAAATAAAACAATCATTTCAGAAAATGCAGCTTTTCCCAGCTCCAACATGAAATCACGTCCTTAATTTGTGCGTTGTGGGTGGATCTTCCGCTGCGCGGTAACGCGTCTTTAAACGCCCGCGAGCGCAAAAAGCTTCTCTCAAAGTGGTTAGCCGAAACCGTTCAACAGTCCATTGATAAAGATGGCGAACTCGACGAACCTGTGTCAAAACGCATCTATAATTTGCTCACTGCCCATAATGTAAAAGAGGTAACGCACGGCTATCAATTGAATGAATATTCATTACTACTATTCGGGACACTTTTAATTCCCCAAAACAGCTTAATAGGAAACAATTTCACTTTGAAAGTTTTACAGGCGTTGTCGGCCATTTCAAGTCAGTTTTTTTTGCACTAAGGTCAAGTAAATTTTTTCAACCACCTCCCCCTAGCCGACACACATTTTTTTTGTCAAAAAAATCACGTTTTTTACACTTTTTTTGCACCAAGGTTATATGGGGGTTGGTTATAACTTATAAGTTATAAGGTCAGCCATTTGTGCCGTTATAAGGGTAAGTCAGTTTTCATGTCTTTTAGAACTTTTCCCAGCACTAAGGTCGTATTATGAAAAAAATTCCAGGTTGGTTATAACTTATAATTTATAAGGTCAAGTCAGTTTTTCAGGCCTTGACCTTATAACCCATCCCCCTGTAACGTAAAGATCTAAACCTCAGTTTTTTAATGCAAAGATCAAGTCAGTTTTCTTTGACTCTGACCTTATAACCAACAACGCCTGTAACTGATATTTTCACACGTAATACCGGTATATTTAGATTCAACTTAAAATAGCCTAATTGTGTCAGTCTTTTTTTTTAATGTTTCGCTGGAAAATCTTGCCGATGTACATTTTGTCCGCGTCTAGGAAGTCTTATATATTTGTATATTTAGGCGATCAAAGTGGCCCAGGAAAATGGCTTCCATAGGTTAAGTATGCTCATTCCGTTGGCCAGCTCTGAACGGGTGCAAGAAATGTTGAAGAAGCAGCTCGACGAGTGGAAAAACAATAAGCTCGATCAAACATTTGACGAAAATATTTTCAAAATTTATCAAATGCTGTCTGGCAGCAATATTGTAAGTTTAATTTACTAAAGAGAGTACTGTTCACATGGCACAAGGTACGCCGTTAACAGGCAGCCTAATTTTTTCATCCTTCATTTTGTATAACTTGTAAAAAAAATAAAAGAAAAAAATTTCGAAATTTTTGCATAGGTTGGCAGCACCTAATTTTTTTATTTTTTTGATTTTGTTATAGGTCAAATGAAAGCCCTTAATTCACTGATTCCGAATATGTACAGGGGGTCTGGTTATAAGGTCATAAGGCGTGACTGTAATAAGGTCAAGTCAGTTTTTTGAGAAGCATGCTTTTTGGGGAAAAAATCTTTAATCGTGTCTTTTTACGTTTTTTTTTNTCTTATATATTTGTATATTTAGGCGATCAAAGTGGCCCAGGAAAATGGCTTCCATAGGTTAAGTATGCTCATTCCGTTGGCCAGCTCTGAACGGGTGCAAGAAATGTTGAAGAAGCAGCTCGACGAGTGGAAAACCAATAAGCTCGATCAAACATTTGACGAAGATATTTTCAAAATTTATCAAATGCTGTCTGGCAGCAATATTGTAAGTTTAATTTACTACTAAGAGTACTCTTAACATTGCAGAAGGTGCGCCGTTAACCTGCATTTTGTATAACTTGTAAAAAAATAAAAGAAGTAAATTTCGAAATTTTTGCATAGGTTGGCAGCACCTAATTTTTTTTACTTTGATTTTGTTATAGGTCAAATGAAAGCCCTTAATTCACTGATTCAGAATATGTACAGGGGGTCTGGTTATAAGGTCATAAGGCGTGACCGTAATAAGGTCAAGTCAGTTTTTTGACAAGCATGCTTTTTGGGGAAAAAATCTTTAATCATGTCTTTTTACGTTTTTTTTTTGGATGAAGATCCATAAACTCATGTCTTTTTGAACTTTTCCCAGTACTAATGTCTTATCGTGGAAAAAAAAATTTCATATGGTTATAAGGTCAACTCATTTTTACAGTGCATTAAGCTCTAGTCAGTTATTTGGGCTTGACTTTATAACCAGACCGCCTTGTATACAAGACCGCATATGTATGTTTCAACTTTCATTGATAGTAAATAGTTTTTTTTATTTTAGGAGAGTAACTCGAATGGTACCGTAAATATTCTAAATGGACTGGATTGGCGGCGCGCCCTCGGTTTCTTTTTATGGTATGGGACCACAAATTCGGACTCGATTTCAACGGCGCTCGACTTATACGAGAAAGCATTCCTTGACGGGTGCGGTTCATATCCCTTAACCGTCGCCCAGCGGAGTACAGTTCCAGATAATGTCGATGACTTTTTCCCCCAAACGGATACATTTGATGTATTATATCTTGTCCTAAGGCTTTACAAAAACAGGTACGACATTTCCCATAGGCTTCAGAATTTATTTTACAGAGGGGTTGGTCATAACTTATGAGTCATAAGTTCTTAGATTTGGTTCGCCAGAGGGTCTTTTTGAGACTAAGGTCAAATCAAAAGATGTATTTTTGGATAAAAACCTATAAATCATGTCTTTTTACGCTTTTTTGGATGAACGTCAAGTCATTTTTTCATGTCTTTTTCACTTTTTTGGGTTTATATTTAAAACGAGACATATACATTTAGAACGGCAATGTAAAAAACACTGGTAATATTTTTTTGGGTTAAGACCCCTCGCTGGCCATATTTTTTGGGGAAAATCATGTTTAAAAAAATTAAAAATGGTTCTAACTTAAGAACTTCTAAGGTCAAGTCTAAGGTCATTTTTTTGGAGTGCATTAAGGTCAAGTCTCCTTTGTATGAATTTTATTGTATTTCGTTGTATGAATTTGATTTTTTGTGAACGAGGCCTAATATATAGGGCGAGTTTAATAAGAAGTTTTAGACATTTTACCAATATCTCAATATTGGTCTCAATATTGGGAGACAAATCATGGAAGAAATTAAAATATTGGGAGCAATAAGAAAAAAAAGGGTATTATGACCTCTCTAACTGGCCTTGTTTAGCATTGAGCCGCTGAATAAACTGCTAGTGCCGGATAGTTTTGGTGATTGCGCGATGGATTACCGTCTGCCCTGGATCACATTTGTACTTCTCAACGCCCTTAACTACTCGACGGATACGATTTCGGAACAAATCCTTTATTCGTCGTTTTGTTCCCAACTGGAAAGTGCCGGATTGTGGCATTTTGCCATTGTGGTCGCGATGATGAATGCCCATACTCCGTAAGTGATAAGCAAAAAAAAAACAACGGACCATTTGCGAGAACGAGGGAATGTAAAATAATTTACTAAAGCAAATGCTTTTACATGTTTTGCTGAAATGTTATAAAGTTGGACAAAGGGTTTAATACGTAACCTGACTCAGCTTTTTTTAGAAACTTGGGTAGTCCTTAGTAAGGACTATTGACTCTCAATACGGACGATTGCTTCCATACGGAAGCTTTTTTTGTGAAAAAATCCCCAAAACAGTAGAAAATGGACACTTTTTGACAATTGACCCCCATACGGACGCTATTTTCGAGAATCAAAATTGTCCGTATTAGAAGAACTGTATTTTTGACGAAATCTCAAAACACTTTTTTTAATGTAAGCATAGTATTCGTTACTAATAGTAATATTTATGACCGTTAATTTTTTATTATTTTTTTTTGTGGGGCGGTCTAATTTTTCAAAAATGGCTAAAAGGTAAAGTCAGTTTTTTAAATTTGCAATTAAGGGCCTTTGAGCTCTTGGCACAAGTGCTGTAATTTAGTCTTTTCACAATATGAATTATTTCAGAAATTGTTTTATATTTCTGCTAATATAGAAAACTTTAAGGTCGAGGGAAAAAAGTGTAAAAGAAATTCTGTTGAGGAATGTTCGAGTTGAGATGGATGAAGAAATGCAAGAAATTGAAGCATTTCTTACCGAGGAAATAGGCGTCAAGGAAGCCTGGATTCAGGAGGCAAAAGCGTCTGAAGCACTTAGATGGAAGGATTACCGGGAGGCCGTCACATATCTTATAGATGCTAAATGCTATGATATGGCCCACAAGGTAATGACTGTTTTTTGGCAACTTGAAATACAAAGAAAGAATTATACTGTGTGGTCCAACAATGAATATTGTTTCAGCATAAAAAGTGCGTCTAAAAATTTTTCACTTTTTTCACTTTTTTTGGGTTTAAATTTAGAACNTTCCGAATGTATCGTGAAGGGAGAGATTCATTACCTAAAAGAGTTATTTGAACGTCTCAGCGAGGAGGAAATTTCGGATCAAATTGAACGATGGGAGTTAGAAGGCGCCGTTTATTTGGAATATTTTAACGCGCAATTTTTAGTCAAATCCATGAAAGACAAGATTAAGGTAATTTACTAGGACTATAGAATCATATGATCATACGGTATAATTTATGCCGGTACGGTTTGAATATGACATAAAGTTGAAAGTGAATTACGACTAATATGAATAAATGCTAATTGGTCGAACTTTTTTCGATTAAAAAATCGAATATATCACATTTTTTCCTACTGGGTAGTTTTTCCAGAGAACGCGATGTCACCTGGCTACCAGTAATGTAGAGATATATATCCTATCCCTTAGGGATAAATTATGTTTTTTTTCCAAACAGATGATTAAATTACGATGACATTTGTCGATATAGATTTTTGGGTTTCAAATCGGATGTACCGGTAAAAAACGGAAAAAATCGAACAAACACGGCTTGTAAAAAACCTGTGGTTCTTTTTTTTAAAGTTGGCCAAAAAATAAATTGTTGGTGTTAGTTATGATGCCGGGGTCAAAGTTTTGATATGGCCCATTATGGGGCCAAATAACATTTGTTGGTCGACTAATTTATTGGTCGTAAAATGGCCTTTATAATATCATAAAAAACATGTTGAAGTTTTTTTCTCGAAATGTTTTTACGAATATATAAATATATTTTAACTTTAAGGCTTCCGAGTCAGTTGATGCACAGATGGTGGAATTAGAAGAAATTGGGCCTCAGTTGGCAAGTCTCGTTGTGAAGATTGGATCTTTACCGTCGGATAGTCCGATTAATTCCTTAGCCCGAGCAGGTAAAACGACCCACTTATATTTATTTCATACCATTTATACATGTATAAATTGTAAATTTATACATTGTATATTTAAATCAGTAAAATTGGGCGTTTTTCTGTTACGGGGAAAATATACAATACATATACGGGGAAAATATAATACATTGAGGAGGGGGAGGGGGGTGATTTCGATAAAAAATGAGCCCAAAATTTAAAATCGTGTCCTTTTACGCTTTTCTAGGATGAAGATCGGGAAACAGCGTGACCGGGAAAAATGAAACATAACGGCACCCCCGTACAAATTTCACATAAATAATACATCAACGATACCCCACGCCAGTAATGAGCAGTGGTCTTGTCTTAGTATTCTAGAAAATTGCCGAAAATCGTCAAAATCGCACCCTAGGGGTTAAAATTCGGGGGTCCCGTTATGAGATTTTTTGACTGTATCATACTCTATCATCTGGTATAAAACGAAAATTGATATAGTGGCCCTCGGAAAAAGCTTGGGACACCCTGATTTAAATTTATAAGATAAGAGTAAAATCTTTCATAAATGTAAACCCTGTGATTTTTTTCAGAACTGGCCAGAGGGTCACTGCGTCTCTGGGAAGCACGGATAGTGATTTTGGAAAAACCTGAGGACATCGAACAAATTAAGAGTCTTTGCAAAGCTGCCAGATTGCCAGAGGATTACGCACTCGAATCACAAAGACGGTCGTGTATGCGCTACCTTGAGTCATAGTGTAAAATATTTTGTTCATGATTTTAACGGTACACATATTTTTCCCGATGCTTTGTGTCGAGTTCAAGCTTTTTTAAGTATTTATTTTTTGTAAAAGGCAAATACCTACATTTAAACCGGTGTTTGTTCTTATCGCAAAATGATCTTTTTTTTGAAAGATAAGTTATTTGTCCGACAGACTCATAGTTTTACGTCTGACAGTTTTAGGCATAATAATGAAAAAAACATTTTTCCGCAAAAAAATACTTGCGAAGAAAAATGGATCGTTAATCTGAGAATTTTTTTTGAAAATGCGGGATAAATATATGTACCATTGTGACCACAACTTCTTTTTGTGGCAGTTCAACTTGTCTGTTGATTGATTATTAGGTTTATTTTTCTCTGATGCCATGTTATAATGTTTTGTATTTTTTTTCCTCCAATTTTAATCTGCTTCTCCTCCGACAGCATATTGCTAGCATATTATTGATGAAATAAAAAAAATCACCTTCATCCACGACAAAACTCTCGTTTTATTCAAGTTTATTGGACGTTTATTCTACGGTGTGTCCAATCTCAAAACTAGCCCATTTTGTCGTCTTGAAATTAATACGCATTTGGGAAAGAATTCCGCCGCTTCTCTTTTTCAGAATTATATTTCTTCGTTTTCTACCGAAGAAAAAAGAGAAACCAGGCGAGTAAAAGAGAAATACTTCGCCATTTTCCCCATTTTCAATTCTAAAACGAAGAAAAATATTTGTCAAAAAGAAAAACGATGAAATGCTCTTTTGATGCGTATTAGTTTCTGGAATAAAAATGGGCTCGTTTTGTCGTTCGACACACCGTAGATACTGGCGGGTTAAATATAAAATAATTAATAACATATTTGTGTCTTTTTCATTAGTTATTAAATTCTGTTTTTAAAATGCGTTAATGGTTTTAAGTCAGTTTGTTGAACAAACTTTGTTCACACATATTTTAGTGCTAGGGCAATTTCAAATCATTCTATTTTGAAATTGTCCAAAAAACAAAAATTGTCGAGCAAACGAACTGTTTCGATTAACAGCTGGAAGCGAAATTTCGCGAAAACGCGTTCTGGTTTAACGGCAAAAATATTTTTCATTCATTTTTTTTTTGTTAGTTAGAAAGAGGCGCACATTTCTCCACATTTTTTGAGTTTTTTTTTTTTTTGGGTAATCCCGGGATATCCCCACTTAACCCTATATCACATAGGATTGAGCTAGAGAAGCAAGGGCTGTATGCAAAAAAATGTGTAGCCCCTTATGATTGGTTGTATAAGAGGATCAAAACAGATCCTCGCCTACGCCTTTAAAATTTTATAAAATTAATTTTGTAAAATTAATTTTGTTATTCTTAGAATGAAAGTTGTTGTAATTCAATGACCCCACGTGACCTTCACATATAAAACGCGACGCGATGCGCCATCTTTTTGTTTGTGATGATTTTTTTTTCAAACCAGAAGTTTTTATTATTTTTTTTTTTTTGAAAGAGATTTTTAGTATTTTTTTGTTTTTTGAAAGAGATTCTAGGGAATTTTAAATTCATGACTTTCTAGAGAACAATGTACGGGGCCCCGCTTTGTGATGAATGTTTTTTCAAACCAGAAATTTTTAGTAGAGATACCTTATTTTGACCTTTTTATTTGTTTAGAAATGGCGAAAAAAAATCGGAAAGAATGGAAGAAAAAGGGCCATATGGCGAGTCTCGAGAAAAAAAGAGAAGCCGAAATGCGACGAGTGACTAAGGGTCGGTCCGAGGCCGAAAAGCTGAAAAATATCCAGCTCGCTTCGCAGCAGGCCATGGATAAGACGAAAAACTCGGACTGGGGCAGCTCAATGAATACGACCGTCCTGAGCACAGTCAGTACAGTAGGCAATGCCCAAGAAGAGCACTTAGATGAAGTTCCAGCTCGAAAAGTGCGCAAAAGTGCCCAATCCGATTGGGATATCTCAGTCATGGGTTTAAGTATGATAATACCTACCATTTTGATATTTGCGACTGATTGTTAATTATCAGGTCAGCCATTTTTAGGCCAAGTCTTTTTTATTAAAAAAAAACACAAGATGGTTTTTTGATAAAAAAAAGTTGTATCCAAACTTTGTTAGGGCGATTCTTGACAAATATTGTCCTCTTCCAATTTTTTTATTTAATATAATCATGTGGTATATAATATACCGTATATTATGTGTATAGTATTGGCGCAACGACAGTATATACCGTATATACAGTTGTTGCGCCAATGTTATATACTCATAAGGTCTAAAACTTGTGTGATGATATGTTTGGCCCATAACCAAAAGAGGAAGTAGCGGTAATTACCGGTTAAAATTCGAAAATCGTTAAATCTCGATAGATTTTAGCAATCTAAACCCATATTAGCACCTGAGCAAAGCGCACAAGCTACGCTCCTTCCAGACGAGACCAACGTTTCGGAAAACCGACAGTCCCTCGCAAAACCGACAGACGCTACCTTGACGAAAGTGGCCGAAAATCCTCTGGTCAAATCGGCCGAAACTTCTTTGGCAAAACCTGCTGAGGATAACTGGAAATCATTTCTTGTAAATAAATCCTCAGAACAGGCAGCTAAAGAAGCAGATGAATCTACCGACGAAGAAGAGAGAGAGAAGGAAAAAGCTGAACGAAAAGCTGAGCGCGAAAAAACACATAAAATGATAGATGCTTTTAATAATCAAAACCAATTACTGCAGCAGAAAATCGACAAAAGTGAGTAAACTTTATTACTGTTAACAGTAAGGAGATTTAAATTGGAGAATGGATTTTTCCGGTTCTGGCGGTATTTTTTCTTTTGCTATTGCAGCCCAGTGTATTGCTATCTGAGTACAGCGGGTCTGGTTATAAGGTCAAAGGTGGACCGTTATAAGGTCAAGTTATCTTTTTTGCACTAAGGCCAAGTCATCCTTTTTCTGGCTTCAATTTTTGTGAAGCATGTTTTTTGGGAAAAAATATTTGAAATCATGCCTTTTTACCGTACCGTCCTTAAGTAAACTTTGGAATAAAATGAGAGTGATAAAATGATTGTTCTTTAGTGATGGCACTTGACGCGGCGAAGCTTGAAAGAAGAGAAGCTAGACAAAAACAACTACTGGAACTTCGTAGAAAGGTATATCTTATAGTTATACTACAATTTTATAATATTGCACATACACCACCTGTCTACCTAACTTAATAAAACTTTTCGAAAAAAAAGGTGTTAAGTTACGTGCATTTTGTTAAGTTAGATGGGTAGTGCGTAGGCTGAAGTGCTGAAAAACTTTTTAAAAACTGTTAAGTTTCAAGTCAATTTAGGCTGTTTGTCCATTATTGACCAAACTGTTAAGTTACGTCAATTTAGGCTCCTTTTTCTAAATTTGTTTTCAATTAATAATTTGCATTAATGTTTGATATCGTAATTTACCATTAAAAATAAATAAAATGACAAAAACACTTATTGAAAAAATCGAGATTATTCTAAGGTCTGTATCCAAATAAAAGCGTAAAAATATGATTTTATAGCATTGCTTTTTCTAAAAAAGACATAAATTTTCTACGATCTTGTAAGGAGTTTGATGTAAATTTCATGTGAAAGTCGCATTTTTTTTAATTTTTTTTGTCTCAATAGAAATTACCAACACCACTTACCAACGTAAATTCACGAAATATTTGAATTAAAAGGTGTTAAGTTACGTGATTTTTGTTAAGTTACATAGGTAGGGCTTTATAATTACTATCTTTATAATTACTATTTTTCAAGTCAGTTTTTAACCGTTTAACCACATAACAGCCGAGTTTTATGGAAATGAACCAGTTAGATTCTCATTGAATTTCTCAAAACTTGCTTGCTTGTTATTATCTTTATAATAAAATTAAATTCAATGAGAATCTAACTGGTTCATTTTCATAAAACTCGGACGGCGTTTTTTAACTGACTGCGAAATAGAGTTATCCGAAAGAAATAATTTTGTTTGCTCCTGATATCTAAATTTGGGGCAGCTGCCCTTAACGGAGCACTTTTTTGAGTTAGGTCTTGCTCCGCCGATAAATCGCCGGACAAAACATAAAATACCGGTTTCTCTCTGTTTTGTCCGGCGATTTATCGACGGACCAAGGCCTAACTCAAAAAAGTGCTCCGTTAAGGGCAGGTGCCCCAAATTTAGATATCAGGAGCAAACAAAATTATTTCTTTCGGATAACTCTACTTCGCAGTCAGTAAAAAAAAAAGCCGGCTTGGTCCTTATAAATATATAATAAATCAGATTCACTAGATATTGCCCTTTCGCACAAAATATAAACTTATGTATTTGCTAGTATGCGGCGGAAAAGGAAAATGAAGAGGACAGCAGCTCCAGTGAATCTGGTACATTCTCCGATGAAACCTCTGATGCAACCCAAGCTTCGAGTCGACCAATGGAAACGNGTGTTATTTTTTGCGTAGGTTGGAGATTTCAAACAGCTCTAGTGGGCCCTGGTGGCCCAAATCAATTTCTGAATAGTCAGATCGACCTAGTTTGACGAGCTCTACAACTTGGTTTTACCAGTTTTTTTTTAATTATTGTGAATTTTTAAAGTGCGTGTTTATTTACACGCATTTTTCCCCTACGGGTTCCCAAAAACTCCTTCCCCCTGAGAGTTAAACTAGTTTTTTGTCCATAAATAATAATTTAGTCTCTTGTTATCGCTAAAAAGCGTCCTTGAATTGAACTTTTTTAATTGTCTGGGAACTGGGTCTTCATCCTGTATAAATTTTGTATATACAAAATTTATACAGGATACTAAAACTGTAATATGTAAGAGATACCCGATTTTGACCTTTTTATTTGTTTAGAAATGGCGAAAAAAAATCGGAAAGAATGGAAGCAAAAGGGCCATATGGCGAGGCTCGAGAAAAAAAGAGAAGCCGAAATGCGACGAGTGACTAAGGGTCGGTCCGAGGCCGAAAAGCTGAAAAATATCCAGCTGGCTTCGCAGCAGGCCATGGATAAGACGAAAAACTCGGACTGGGGCAGCTCAATGAATACGACCGTCCTGAGCACAGTCAGTACAGTAGGCAACGCCCAAGAAGAGCACTCAGGTGAAGTTCCAGCTCGAAAAGTGCGCAAAAGTGCCCAATCCGATTGGGATATCTCAGTTATGGGTTTAAGTTTGACAATATCTACCATTTTTATCTAGGCGACTGTTTGTTAATTATAAGGTCAGCCATTTTTAGGTCAAGTCTGTTTTGTCAAAAAAAAACACTAGATGGTTTTTTGATAAAAAAGACTGTATCTAGACTTTGTTTGGGCGATTCTTGACACATATTGTCCTCTTCCAATTTTTTATTTAATAGAATAATGCGGTTCTCGAAAATAGCGTCTGATAAATGATTAAGGACTGAATATAATATTGGCGAAAGGACAGTATATAGCGTATATACAGTTGTTGCGCCTGCGCCCATATTATATATGTACTCATAAGGTCTAAAACTTGTCATGGAATGTGATTTTTGTCCAGATATTAAGGACTGGTCGTTGTTTAGACCAACTCCAAAATTACCTTTATCGAACAAGGATGGCGGGAAAACCAAAACAGGTTTTTAGCTTGGAACTGTGAACAATTGTGGCTATTTTTTTTTTTCTGAAACTCTTCGGCCCCTAACCAAAACTGGAAGTAGCGGTAATTACCGGTTAAAATGCGAAAATCGTTAAATCTCGATAGATTTTAGCAATCTAAACCCATATTAGCACCTGAGCAAAGCGCACAAGCTACACTCGTTCCGGACGAGACCAACGTTTCGGAAAAGTCCCTCGCCAAACCGACAGACGCTACCTTGACGAAAGTGGCCGAAAATCCTCCGGTCAAATCGGTCGAAACTTCTTTGGCAAAACCTGCTGAGGATAACTGGAAATCATTTCTGGTAAATAAATCCTCCGAAAAGGCAGCTAAAGAAGCAGATGAATCGACCGACGAAGAAGAGAGAGAGAAGGAAAAAGCTGAACGAGATGCTGAGCGCGAAAAAACACATAAAATGATCGATGCTTTTCAAGATCAAAACAAATTACTGCAACAGAAAATCGACAAAAGTGAGTAAACTTTATTACTGTTACACCCCTTGCGCTGTTATCTTGTCACCCGTTATCTTGCAGATTTTTTTCGGCCAATTTTCCAGGAATCCTTATCTTTATGTGTTAAGCCCTGCGCTGTTATCTTGCATATGTCCCCGTTCGCTCCGTTATCTTGCGGATCTTTTTCATGGATAGTTAAAAGATAACAGGGCAGGGGGTGTAGTTTATAAGCAGTCCAAAACGCGTGATATATTATTTATCATCTTTTATGCTTAAATAAGTACAGTCCTTTTTAAAAAAGTAAACTCCTTTTTGGGATCTGTTTTTGATTGTCGAAAAAAAGTTTTCTATTAGAATGTTGGACATGTTGGAAAATATATGGAAACTTCTAAATAAAATTAGGGGTAAACACCGAAATAAGGAGATCTAAATTGGAGAATGGATTTTTCCGGTCTGGCGGTATTTTTTCTTTTTCTATTCCAGCCCAGTGTATTGCTATCTGAGTACACGGGTCTGGTTAGAAGGTCACACGTTGTGACTGTTATAAGGTAAAGTCATTTTTTCTGCCACTTTAGTGGCTTAGGGTCACGTCAATTTTTTTGTGAAGCATGTTTTTTGGAAAAAATATTTGAAATCATGTCTTTTTACCGTACCGTCCTTAAGTAAAGTTGGAATAAAATGAGAGTGATAAAATGATTGTTCTTTAGTGATCGCACTTGACGCGGCGAAGATTGAAAGAAGAGAAGCTAGACAGAAACAACTACTGGAACTTCGTAGAAAGGTATATCTTATAGTTTTACTATAATATTATAATATTGCATTTACATCAAGATAGAAAGACGGCTTTTTTTAACTGACTGCGAACTTGTGTGCAACTTCTCGCTATGATAGAGTTATCCGATTGAAATGATTTTTTTGTGCAGCAGATAGCTAAAAATGGGGCATATGCCCTTAACAGAGCACTTTTTTGAGTTAGGCTTTAGTCCGCCGATAAATCGCCGGACAAAACATAAAATACCGGTTTCTCTCTGTTTTGTCCCGTGATTTATCGGCCGACCAAGGCCTAATTCAAAAAAGTGCTCCGTTAAGGGCAGATGCCCCATATTTAGCTATCAGGTGCAAAAAATTATTTCATTCGGATAACTCTATCAGAAGTTGAAGACAAGTTCGCAGTCAGTTAAAAAAAAAGCCGTCAAAGAATACCGATTTTTTTGACCGATCAAAGTTATCGAAAGTACATTCTAGAAGTACATTTATCGAATTACCGAAAATCTGGTAAAATTCAATTTAACCATTAAACCATTTTTATAGAAAATATTGGTCATAAAAATCATAAAAACGGCTGCAAAGTGCTTGTATAGTACCATTTATATGTATTTTTCCACCGCTTATAAAAACCGGTATGTTTTATAAACTTATGTATTTGCTAGTATGCGGCGGAAAAGGAAAATGAAGAGGACAGCAGCTCCAGTGAATCTGGTACATTCTCCGATGAAACCTCTGATGCAACCCAAGCTTCGAGTCGACCAATGGAAACGGGAAATCATTCAGAGGAAGATTCTGATTTGTCAGCAGCAGAACCTGATGATCAATCCGCCGCTACAAACACCAGATATAGTCGTCGAAAATCGGCAACAGTCGATAAAGGTCATGAAGTCGAGGAGGACGACCGTCGCAAATCGTCGACGATTAATAAAGGTC
>SCLG01000084.1:344707-373361 GCA_004367875.1 Oikopleura albicans | reverse complement strand
GCATATATAGAAGGACGTAGTTTTAAGGTCTCGTATTTTGGCCGTCTTTTTTACAAAAAGATCATACAGGGGGTTGGTTATAAGGTCAGCCATTTGTGCCGTTATAAGGTCAAGTCAGTTTTTTCAGGCACTAAGGTCCTGTCAGTTTTATTGAGAAGCATGCTTTTTGGGGAAAAAAAATCTTAAAAATTATGTCTTTTTTACGTTTTTTTTTTTGGATGAACCTTTAATTGATATTTTACCACTCTTTATTTTGGTTTATTCTTATTTTTTAAGTTTTATAATAATTAATGAGTCGAATTTCGGACGTTTAACCGTCTGGTAGAACACACGTGTTCGAATAAATGAAAGTATAGTATACTATACATATAATATTTGTATATACAAAAAATTTCAGTTCAAGATTTATTCGGAGAAAAAAGTATCTTAATTTTAATCAGAATATTTTTCGCAAGATAACTGATCAGTACGTGACCAGGCGTGGGTTGAAGACGCGAAAATTTTTTTTATGAAAAGTCGCAAGATGCGGCAATTTTCGCAAGATAACTGCGCACCCTGTGTATAGGACCATATGCTCAAAGTTTTTCAGGTGAAAGGTATTCTGGAAGGTCATATAAGATACGTATAAGAATACGTATATAAGGTCATTTTTCCTTGAGCCTTTGTAACCCCCTCCCCCTGTGAATTACCGACAATTTTGTTCATATTTTTTTTAGATGAGATGTTTTGGATCCCACCTCACACCACGTATTCTATCAAAAACGTGCTCAAAAAGCGCGGGGAGTTGAAATTTCAACTTTTAAAGAACCGCGCAGCGGTGACTGAGGGGGATCTTGACGAACCGGATGAAGCAATTGATCTTCAAAATGCGTCAATCTTCACCGCCGGGGGGCAACAGACTCCATCCCGCTTGGTTAACCCCCAACAGCAATCCTCGAGTGAAGAGGATTGAAACTTATTAGAAATAGTTCACTGCCACGCAAATAATCCCTTGTACAGTTCATTCCACACAAACACCATTCCATTTAAATAAATCTAGTGTAATTAGCTTTAGCTTAAAAGCTTTTAGCGAAAACACTAGCCTTTAGATTTTAAAGGTATTAACTCTTGGCTAATCAATGGGTCTGGGTGTGAGGTCAGGCACTTTTTATACGCTTATATACATGTATAATATATATATAAATATACAGTCTTTAATTCCAAAAAAAGACTTTTTTGATTCTCGAAAATAGGGTCCGTAATACGGACTCTGTATTAGGTTAAATTGCCATCTAGTGTCCAATTTTTGAATGTTTTGGGGACATTTTTTCACAAAAAGCGTCCGTATTGAGAGTAATTTCTGTATTTATATAAACCGTATGTGGACTCTCAGACTGAGGCTTTGAGCAATTTTCCTTTGATTTGTAACGCTATTCTAACCCTCACAGTCTTAGCGTCCCCATACGGTAAACAATTAAATTTTAAACATAAACAGATGAGCCTGGATTAGTTTTAATTTTTTTTATTAAATTCGAAACATAAATTTTAGTCTTGACCTTCTACCCACCCCTGTGTGTATTTGTATTCTTCTTATTTTGTATTTGTCTGAAAATTTGGGCTATAAATTCAAAAACTCAATTTTCTCAAATATATCATGAAGTATTTTGGTAGTTTAGGTTGCGCCCTTAAATTTACTGCTAGATGCAAAAACCTCTAAAGATAAGCTAGTTCACTGCATTGTACAATTGCCATTTTTTAATAGCTAATAACTTAGTATCATAAGTTTTTCATTTTATATAGATTATAAGTTATAATTTACTATACACTCGTATTGTTTAGTATGAAGCGTTGAAAGAAAGTGCACTATTTAGTATACCTAGCATGGGTCTTGTTCCACGATTAATATTGAAAAATATAATACAGTCCCGACCTTCTTGATGTGCACGTTTTCCGGAAACGCAATATGCACATCAAGACTACATTTTACTGTATTTTATTTATTTCAACTCTCAGGGCTCCTTTGGTCAGAGTTCGTATCATTGATAAACCGCGAGAGATGATATTCGATTAAAATCTTTGTTTGTATACAATATATCAATATACAGATATCTAATTGGAGAAGGTAATTGTTACGAGGGTTTTTTTTAAACGGACTTGACCTTAGTGCAAATAAAAAAATTGACTTTACCTTGTAACGGTCCAAATTGATGTCCTTATAAATTATAAGGTCAGCAATTTGGAACGTTTTAAGGTCAAGTCAGTTTTTGTTTTGCACTAAGGTCAGTTTTTTTTAAGCACGTTTTTGGGGTAAAAATCTTATCCTGGTACCACGTCAGTCACAGTTGTAACCACATAAAGTAATATATTACCGTAAAACCACCCCATACGCCGTTAACTTGTCTCTCATTCTCTTGTCCAAAAAACTGCTCGTGTTTTTTTTATCTTGTCAAATTGAAAGCTAAAGTTTCAGGCAAAAGTGCCGACTTAACCATTTGGCCGCGCTTAATATAATTCGACTAAAAATCGATATTTTGCAGGTTTTTGTGTCGGGACCTTCTCGAATACACCCATTTTGTGAGTTCAACGTGACATGTTATTATTATTTTATTAGTATTTTCTATCACTCAAAAAATCGTGTTTATTTTTAAGATTATTGCAATGGTATTAAAAGCATGAATGATGAGCGGGAAAGCGACTTTATTGGTACGTCTGTTCGACGAAAAAATAAAGCCGATTCAATTAGATTCTCAGAGTACTGAGACTGTTGAACAGGGAATCCATGTAAGTTTATAATATCGAAGTGCTTGCATTTTATAAGGGATAAATATAAGGTCGTAGATTATGACTCAAAGTTTTTTTTGGTCTAAGGTGAAAGTACAAAAACTAATGATATGTCGCGAAAAATATTCGGCGATAACAGTGACGTTAGAGGGGGGCTGGTTATAAGGTCACAAGGTGTGACTGTTATAAGTCAGTTTTTTTTTGCACTAAGGTCAAGTCAGTTTTTTCTGGCCGTAAGGTCAAGACAGTTTTTTTTGAGAAGCATGTTTTAAGGAAAAATCTGTAAAATCATGTCTTTTTACGTTTTTTTTTTTGGATGAAGACCTTGAATGAAGACATTGAATTTTTTAATGTGATTCACAAAAATACAACTGCGGTCAAATTTCGAAAGTTCGCACAATTAAAATTATACCGTTCTTATACCCAGGATCTTATGGCCCCGTAGAAATTTTTATTAGATGGTATACAAAGTATAAAACAGTATAATTTAAATTGTACGAACTGGGGACTTGACCTTATAACCAGACCCCCCTGTACATGTATTAAGGCTTTTGAGTCATCACCCACCGTACTCTTCCCTATTACGAAAATTGGAATTAATCAATGATATTTTGTTTTTAGAAATGTCTAAAAGATGGGCTTTCATCACTCAACATTCCAACGGAGGCCATTTTTCTTTTCGGTCTCCGANCGGTTAAAATGAAAAATATCGGTTTCTCGAAGTACAGAAGAGCTTTTAAGACGAAACTCGGCCAGTTTAGCAAATAAAGGTCGCTGATTTCATTTTTGGGGTCCTTTTGTAATATGACCCCTCTAGGGTGTCAAATTACAACTTGCTTGAAATGGGCCCTTATGGTACTCATTCGATCTGAAAACCGGTAGTCACGTTCCATGGTTTTGGGACCCCCCGTAGGCACTCGGCCCATCCTTCGGGCGTCGTATACCGTTAGAATTAAATTCATAGCTTGTTTCGTATGAGAGGAGTTGCAAAAGTATTGTAGGTTGGATGAAAAAAAAACCCGTCTTAGTAATTATAGATTAAAACTATACACTCATATGTTTTAGTATGAAGCGTTAGTAACGAAAGTGCACTATTTAGTATACTTAGCATAGGTCTTTTCCCAATTGAATTTAATATTGAAAATGTAATATGAAAATCCGTTGGCGCAAAAGTTAACCCGCGCTAGCGACGTAGTGACCTTTGTATGAAGGGCTGATCTTTCTCCACGTAAGCCAAATATCACAACCACATTTATACTTGTTGGGGTTGTTGTTCGTGCGTGGTTACAACACAAAATTGCGTTCTCTTTAACCCATCGGACTACTACATGTATTATTAGACTCGGCTGATATTGGCATGATTTTGTATTCGAATTTAAGTACACGAGTAGGTTATAAGGTCGTATAATATTTTTTTGCACTTTTGGCCTACAGGGGGTCTGGTTATAAGGTCACAAGGTGTGACCGTTATAAGGTCAAGTCATCTTATTTGCACTAAGGTCCAGTCATTTTTTTCAAGATAAATCATGTCTTTTTTTCACTTTTTTGGGTGTAAATTTAGAACGACACGGCCGTTCACGGGTAATAATTTTTTTATAGAAATCATGTCTTTTTTCATTTTTTTGAGTTCAAATCTAGAAGGACACATATACAGTTAGAACGGCACGGGTTATATTTGTTTATAGAAATCACGTCTTTTTTCACTTTTTTTTGGGCAAAATTATATCTTAAAAAATGGTTATAAGTTCAAGTCATTTTTAGACTTGACCTTATAACCAGACCCCTCCTACTGCACAAAAGTCGAAAGAGTTTTTGCTTTTCATGTCTTTTTTGAGCACTAGGTATTATCGGCTTATTTTTAGATGGTTATAACTTAGAACTTATAAGGTCTTAAAATGTATTAATGGTCTCATAGATGTAATGTTTTTCTTTAAGACCTTATGACCGACCTCCTGTACGTTTTTTGAAAAGAAAGTTCTCATCACAAACAGCATGTCAATTTTCCATCAAATTTGATTTCATATATAGGGTTTATATCACATATTTGACACTTACGACGTTTTTCTCTTCCATTGATGCGTTTATCAGGGGCTTATAGAAATCAATAACTGCAAACTGATGGAGGCGTGGCGTGAGCCGGGTCTGATTAACCGGTATGGTTATTTTACGGAAATTTATAAAAAAAATCACATATAAATACTATGCCAACACTTTCACTCCGTTTTATCGTTTTTATAACCGATATTTTCTCTAAAATAGCGTAACCCGTCGCTGTACAAACGACCTGGTGCACAAAATTTCAATTTCTACAGTTAATCAGCATTAGAAATAACAAATTTTCACGCGTTTTAAGCTTGGTAATTTGCCTTTTTCCTTAAAAGTAAATTTAAGGGTGCTAGGGTCGATGGGTTTACAAATCAACATCATTTTTGCCCTACAACTAAATTGAATCAATTTGCCTCTAAGACACACTTGAAGTTTTTTCATCTGGTTTTGTTAAAGAATGCACATAATTATTTTTTTCTTAATTAACAATACAAGATTTCTCTCAAAAATAAAATCAACATAGAATCAAAAATCGATTTCTCTATAAAGCATATGCTCATTAATGAATTTGAAATGCAATAGATATGTTTCATAAATATGAATTGTCATATTTATCATACAAAAATAAGTTCTCATTTATTAGTTACACAAATAAAAGCAGACACTTAAATGGTGTTTGTATCAATAAATAACTTTAAATAAACAGAAGAAGTCAAACAAACTATGATATCCATTTGAAGTAGAATTGATAACTTTTTGAATTAGTAAATTAAAATTTGAATCATATTTTTCTTTTTTTCTAGAATATGAAAGGCAAGAGGTAATTTTTTGTTTCTTACTTCAGAAGTGTTTTATTCGTGTTTAGGATCGGACGTATGCCGCCAAAGCTAAAGAAGGAATCTTCGGTGCTCGACTCAACATCGTAAGTTTCTTTTTGTATTTTTGACTAATATGTTACAGTCCTTACTCTTAATACAGACGTTTTTTTTGAAAAAATGTCCCCAAAACAGTCGAAAAATAGACACTTTATGATAATTCACCCCAATACGGACGCTATTTTCGAGAATATAAACGTCCATATTGGAAGTAAGGACTGTATCATAATTTAACTCCTAAAGTAGACTTTAATAGGCCGATTTCAACACACAGTCACCTAACCCCTGGGTCTCTACTAGAGACTCTCTAGATGTGAATTTTCGATTTCGGAAAAACGTGCCCATATGCACATCAGGAGACCCCTGAAATACAGTTGTATTTATTCCGTTTAGTCAGGTCATTTTTGAGCATCTTCAAATAAATAAAACAAGTTCTGTAAATGATAAAAATTTGCAAATCGAACTAATTTTCCGAAAAAAGGAAAATTTCCCTTACGGTCGCTTTTTTTTTCGGAGGCCCTGGACTAACTTTCACTGCCCGGCCTCTGGTGTACACGTTTTTGACTATTTTTTTTGGCACAGTGTAGAATGGCCCTTTGGTGTTTGCGTTATACGGCCCTTTTCCGATTTCGATTTTAGTCATCGGCAAATCCGCAGGAAGTACTTATCATTTCTACTAGCATTACAATGTAGGTACTGCCGAATGAAATTCGATGACTAAGTTGTCTTGCAGAATCGAAACTTGTTACATATACTAAATCGACCACAAAAAGTCGATTTTGAAGTAAAAATTACCAGGGGTCAAATTACACCGAATTTCAGAATTATTAGTAAAAGAGTGTTACGCATGCATGTCGTTCGATCTGTTTTTTCACACTTATTAATAATATGTCACCTAAAATTGATAAATAAATTTTTAAGGGGTCAAATTTCATTTTTATCAATTTTAGGCCAAAAAGGGGGTCAAATTACAAAGTCATCCTACATTGCTAAAAAAAGTCTATAACCTTAACACTCGAGGCTGGGCAGTGAAAGAAAGTCCAGGGCCTACGAAAAAAAACGACCTATGGACAACAAGTTATGGCATGGAACTTTAAATAAAGTTCATTAAGTTGTATTTTAGTAACGTATTACTAATAGTCTCAGTAACGTATTATTAATAGACCAGTATTTCCTCTAGGAGTTAAGTGGCAGGCGCGCGCCCAGGTCAAGTCAGTTTTTTAGATCTTGAGCTTATAAGTTATAACCAACCCCACAGGTGTACCAGTTTGTAGGATATTTCAAAATTTGGTTTGTTTTTGCAAAAATCTAAAACGAAGTTATTACTCTTTGAAAAAAAACTTTTTTTCTGAAAGCTTGGAAATTAACTTTAGTTAAGAACAACGCCGAATTTACACTAAAAAGTCTGGTCAATAACTGTGACATTATAAATTTATAGTTATACTTGTATGCTGCCGTATTCAATTAAAATCGTATAAAATTATAAATATTGAATACGGTAATTGCATTAAACGCTATTAAGAATGTTTTTGACGTTTAAACAATGATATGAGCGTTCAAGTTTACCCGGGACATAGGAAACAAAAAAAACTAAATTGAATCTTGATGGGAACTGGGCTAAAAAGGTAACATTAATCGCACTTCCGATTATTAATTTCCGGTTTTATAACCAATCTAAAATACCTGTAGATTATAATGGCAAGACATATATTTTTGGTTTAGTAGTTTCTCGAAAAATATCCGTAAGAATTGATGTCAAATCAAAAATCGTTCCCCTAAAAATCAACGGCCAAAAAGTTGATGATTTGAACATATTAGAACACGGATATTTTCTCTAAAATTGGATACTAAATCCCCGTTTATTACAAAAGTCTCAATTTCGTGACCTCTAGCATTATTGCAACAGGATTTTTTTGGCTTTTTCGCCCGATTGTCAAGTTAGGGACAAATCTAAGGATTTTTTGATGAAAAATTTGGGCGTGCCACAATTAGATTACACCGGGTGCGCAGTTATCGGGCGTCCAGTTATCGGGCGGGTTTGTGTCCAGTTATCGGGCACCCTGCGCTGTTATCGGGCACCCTACACATTGCTCTTGACCACATTTCCCGCTCGTGCTGTTATCGGGCGGGTTTTTTTTTGCATATTTTTACCTTATTCCGCTTTCACCCTGAGCAGTTATCGGGCGTCCAGTTATCGGGCGGGTTTGTGTCCAGTTATCGGGCACCCTGCGCTGTTATCGGGCACCCTACACATTGCTCTTGACCACATTTCCCGCTCGTGCTGTTATCGGGCGGGTTTTTTTTTGCATATTTTTACCTTATTCCGCTTTCACCCTGAGCAGTTATCGGGCGCCCGATTGAGGCTTTTTTGTCGCGAAACCCGCCCGATAACTGCGCACCCGGTGTATATTAAACGTCAGGTGGGTTATATAATATAACTTATATTAATGCCACGGAATTTAAAATCTCACACTAAGTTCTCTTTACTTTTATTTCAAATTTTTCCTTGACTTCCTTCCTCTCGTCCAAATTTATCTAAAAATCTAATTATCTATAAAACATCTTTTTTTTTATTCTTGGACCATAAAAAATCTGTCATATTTTTTTTTGTGTGTGCCCAAAATGAACACGCGTTTATCATATTTTGGGCCCGGGTGACATTCTCAAGAGCGCCGCGTTAAAATCTGTCACAATCTGTGTCTAACAACGGGCGGGCGCGCTTGGTTTGTGATTGTGATAATTTTTGGTGATTTGTGCTTTTTTAAAATGTAAATGTCACCTTCTATCAACCACCGCGGCTATAAAATCACGATAAAAAAAAACGGTGAAGGTCAGCGCGACCGTAAAAATGATCCTGTCGCGAATAAAGCAACAGACTGTCATCTGTGAAGATTACTTATTTGAATAGAAGTATTTAATGTAAACAAGTGCCAATAAGCTCGCAAGACAATAGTTGGCATTTTTAAATATCGTATTTAAAAGAATTAAAATAAAGATTCTTTTTTTTCTTTCATATTTTTTTTTTGTTTTTGGGGCCATAAAATCCCAATTTTGACCTTTGAAATGTCGAGTAGACGTAAAACGACGAATTTGGGGCAGTATGGAAGGGGAGAGGCGCCCCATCCCGGCCTGGGGCCAAAGAGACGCACGATAAACCTGGGAGCAGGCGCCCCACGCGGGTTAAACTTTCGAGAGAAAAATGCAAAATCAAAGTCAGCATCTTTTTTACACAAACTGCTCGAGACGGGGGAAAGGGGGCAACACAAGGTCAAGGCGAGAAGGAGGAAGTAAGAATTGACTTTTTTGTGGTAATATTTGTTTTGGGATTATAGCCGTATTGTTTTGTAGTGAGAAAAAACGGAAAGATTATTATGTCCATTTCTATGGGTTACCCTGGGTTTCTTTCACGCTGACTATCTGAATACAGATCAAATAAAAGTACAATAAGAAAAAGGTTTCTATGTAAGATATTTGTAAAGCTTATTTATACAACCGGTTATAAAGTCGAGCTATAGAATTACATTATGTTACTTATGTATAGAATATGTAATACATAATAACGAAAAATGATCAAGCTTTTTTGTGGCCAAAATTAAATATTTGCCATATAATATGGCTGTTCTATCATGTTCTTCCAAATTCAGTCAAAAATGACTTTTCCGGTGTCTAGGGGTTAAAATTGAAAACTGTTATTTGAAGTTTGGTACACCCAATAAAGCTGTATTGGCCATACGATATTGCTATTTACTAGCAGCCAGTATGTTTACATATTTGATTTTCGCACTTGTTAAACGCGCTTGAGTTCATTATTTTCGAAAAAAAAATGATGCAAAATTGACAAATCTGTATTTTTTTATAATTGTTAATTTAAAATTGAACATGTGTCAATCTTGGATTCTCGTAAATGTTCTTGAAAAAGTGCACAACTGGTCGGGACTGTAATAAGCAGTTATAGACCCCAGTGCCATAGGCGCGGAGGGTCTGTAACTGAATTACAAGCAACGCCTATTGGATCATGATTTTTTATAGGCGCCTCCTATTGGCCAGCGTCCTTTAGCCACGCAAATGACTCACCGCGTTGCTTGTAAATACGTTTCTACTTTATAAGAACAGTATCGGCGTTTAGAACGCAACTGGAATGAAATCATAGTAAGGTACTGTAACACAATACAGTCCCGACCTTCAAATTGTGCAATTTGCGTTTCCGAAAAACGTGCACAAATTGGCAGTCGTGCACAATTTGGCAGTCGTGCACAATTTGGAAGTCGCTCATCATGGTACACATAATAACACAAACTTTTTTACGTTTTTTTTGTTTAACTCCGTCGTNGGTGTCTAGGGGTTAAAATGGAAAACTGTTATTTGAAGTTTGGTACACCCAATAAAGCTGTATTGGCCATACGATATTGCTATTTACTAGCAGCCAGTATGTTTACATATTTGATTTTCGCACTTGTTAAACGCGCTTGAGTTCATTATTTTCGAAAAAAAAAATGATGCAAAATTGACAAATCTGTATTTTTTTATAATTAATTGTTAATTTAAAATTGAACATTTGTCAATCTTGGATTCTCGGGGGTCTGTAACTGAATTACAAGCAACGCCTATTGGCTCATGATTTTTTATAGGCGCCTCCTACTGGCCAGCGTCCTTCAGCCACGCAAATGACTCACCGCGTTGCTTGTAAATACTTTTCTCCTTTATAAGAACAGTATCGGCGTTTAGAACGCAACTGTAACACAAGAGTTTGAAACTTTATGGTCACCATATTTGACTAAACGCGTAAAAAAAGTTTTCCCATTTTGTTTAATATTTGAATTTGGATTAGCGTTCTTTTTGTTTCGTCGTGTGAAAAAGCTTGAAAGATTATTAATTTGATTTTCATTATATTTGCCCGGGGTTTTGTCCCGCGGTGAATAGATCCAGGATTAATAAAGTACAGTACTTTATACAAATTTAATTGTACATTGAACTTCACAAATTTGTCGAATTTGAGATAACTCGGAAGATTTGTAGAATTAATATGCCACAAAAGCGGACGTCCATGACATAATTTATCATAACAATTATATATATTAAATTTTTTTGTATTATCAATTTTCAAAATCAAAATCTTTGATGCCTCGACGAATAAGGCGTCGGACGGCCCATCGACGATGGGATAAATTGAAGAAAAATTTATCGACTATAAGGTATTAATAATACCATATAATAAAAAATAGACCTTTTTAGAGACTTTTTATACAGATACTACAATTGAGAACATTTGTTCTTTATTAAAACCGTAGCAAAGAAAATGTTGAGAAAATTAAGTCAATTCATTCTGTAATGAAGGACACCGTGTGGGTTTAAATAAAATTGCAATGTAAAAATGCATTCAGCCTTGACTCATATAATTTGGCAGGAATTTTACGGAAACTTTCCAAAAAAAGGGGGAATTCTAAAGAGCCATCCTTTGCTCATTAAAAAAAATAAAAAGACAAACGAACGTATAACCAAGCTCCGTATAGTTTTGTTTACAACACGAGCCTAATATGGCCTCAATTGATATGAGTCATATTAATTGAGGCCTTATTAGGCTTGTGTTGTAAAAAAACTATACGGAGCTTGATTATACGTTCGTTTGTCTTTTTATTTTTTTTAATGAGCAAGGTATGGCTCTTTAGAATTCCCCCTTTTTTCTGGAAAGTTTCCGTAAAATTCCTGCCAAATTGTACACGTTTTTAGGAAAGGAAAATTGCACAATTTGTAGGGCGGAACTGTATTTGAAATAGGCATCGCTTGTCACTTTATTGGTAAATGAGTTTTAAAATGAGGTCGTATAATAAAATTTGTCTATTAATTCTCCAATTGATCGCGGTTGGATTAGCGACCACGGATTATGTACTCGTATTTATATCATTAAATTTAGGACCGCAATATTTTCTGAGCGCCATGTTTGGCCCGAATGGACAGACGCCGAGATAAATGCGGAAAAATGGGATGCTGGTGCCAAAAAAGGCGAAAAGGGCAAACCGTCGACTCCGGTGTATTTCGAGGATCCCGAGGGCCAGCCGATTTTACCGGAGTCATTGGCTGGTGTGTGTCAGCAATGGAAACGCATACCCGAGCTGTACTCAAACGGTGGCGGAATTGCCGTCTTTGAAGAACAAAGTGCGCAAAAGCCACTTTCAATTCTTCACTCAAACTCACACCTCCTATTTTCGCCATTTATTCGGTCACTCATTGGGTCAATTTGCTCGCTGCAAGAAAGAGTTGTAATTAAAAAAATAGAAAACAAATTTTATCCGGTTAGAAAATTTTTGGGTTTTTTCAAGTGCATGAAGTTTTGATTTTTTACCGGGGATTTTTTGATTATAAGGTCCGAGATCTTATACCGTCTTATGGTCTTATTTTTTGCATAAAGGTGTTTAATTCAGAAAAAAATCATGTGTTTAAAATCATATCTATAAAATTATAAGGTGTGACCGTTATAACTTATAACTTATAAGTTATAAGGTCAAGTAGGGTTTTTTGCACTAAGGTCAAGTCAGTTTTTTTTTCAAGATAAATCATGTCTTTTTCACTTTTTTGAGTGTAAATTTAGAACGACACGGGTAATAATTTTTTATAGAAATCATGTTTTTTTTCACTTTTTTGGGTGTAAAATTTACACTGTAAATCTAGAACGACACATGTCAATTTATAACTTATTGCTGAAAAAAATTAAATTTTAAAAAAGTAACAGTTATATTATATAACTCTCCCAAAGACTTTTGTGTTGAAACCGAAGGACTCGAGGATTGGCGGCCTTGGAGCCTAATTTTTTCCATGAATAAAACGGGCGGAAAGGAGCACCGTCCCCTTGTTAACCCCAATGGAAAGTACGTTGTGAAATTATATTGGATTGGCAAATGGCGCAAGGTCGTCATTGACGATTCGATCCCCTGTGATGTTAATGGCGCACCCCTTTTGATCACATCGTCGAACACAAATGAGATTTGGCCGTTGATTATTTCAAAGGCCATCTTGAAATTGGCGACGATTTCACTGTCGCCGCGAAATCGAGAAATTCCGGAATTTAGCATCATTACAACATTAACCGGGTGGGTTCATGAAGTTCTAAATGGGTCATGTTCATCCACCTGGAAATTACTCAACCAGTATCTTCCAATTTTCTCCCCCGAAAGCCCTCAAGCCACGAGTTCAAATTCATGATGGGCTCATTTTTAAAGACCATTTTGGGCCTGAGGTCGTTTTTTTTAGCACGGTACAAAAATTACTTTTTTGGAACGAACATTACGGGAAAACCAAGACAGGTATTGACAAACGGTTTTTGGCATAGAACTAGAAAATATTAGGGCTAAAATTTTTGAAAAAAATTCGGACCCGAACCGAAACCGGAAGTACTGGTAACTACCGGTTAAAACACAAAAATGCCATATCTCGAAAAAAAATCGATAACTTAATTCAGGTCATAGATGCAGAATATTGTGACGCATTTTTGGCATTAATGAAAAATTCATTAAAACCCTTAAAGCGGGTCATATAACCCATATAAGGGGCCAAATTACAAAATCGTCCTTTTGGCCAAGGGGAACGAATCATTGAAAAATGTGCATTTTTGTTTCAATTTTTTGTGGGAAAAGTGCCTTTTTGAGCACCTTTTATATCAGAAACAATATCAGGAAATTATACATGGCCCATGTAACATGGGGGTTGGTTATAAGGTGAGCCATTTGGACCATTATAAAGTCAATTCAGTTTTTTTGCACTGAGGTCAAGTCAGTTTTTGTTTGAAAGCATGCTTTTTGGGAAAAATCTTTAAAAACATGTCTTTTCACGCTTTGGATGAAGGTCATTTTTGTTTTAACTCTCATCAAGTAAATCCGTCAGAAGATGCCAAAACGAAAGACAAAAAAGATAAAAAGAAAAAGGACGATTCGGCCGTGCCCAGTAAAATGATGGCCTTTTGTTTGGCTGAGTTGGAGCATGGGGAGGCTGATCTGCATCCGTGTCAAATTATCAAAGTTCGAGATCGACCACTGCGGCCCCCTTCCCCGCCGCCGGTCATTCCCAGGTGGAAACTTATTAGACCCAGACCGGATGTGTTGCAACAATTGGAAGATATGGAACGCAGTAAAATACCAGATAGGTAGGGAGTCCCTACTAGGGACTTTATTTTTCAGCGTGGCCTTTCGAAGAAATTTAATAATTGAAAATTTTAATCATTTTACTGAGTAAAGTTTTTTGAGAGAAGTATTTATTCGGAGCGCAATTTTATTACATCGTTCCAGCACTACCGCCAATTTACCCGCCTCGCCTAACTACCGCCAGTTTCAAGTAAAATAAATTATTATTGGCGGTAGGTTTAAACGTTGATCATTATAAAATCAATAACTTCAAACGTAAATTATGTTTTTAGGTGGTGCTTTGTTCGGTCAGCTTTGAAAGTATCAAGTGCCGAGGACGTGGATGAGAGTACGTCGATGCCGGATTTGGACAAAAATGACAAATCCGTAAGCGATTGTGATTGGATGCGGATTGAGGATATCACGCAGCTCGAATCCTCCCGCATCCACATTTACCATCGGACAAATAATCCAGGCCAAAAGGCAATTCATGAGCACCATATAACGGCCACCGACAGCATTATTACAAATGATCTCCACACGCAATTCTTCTTTGCCGATATGATAGACGATAGTCAAGACATAATTGTATCCTTCCAAGTTCAAAATCGTAAAATAGACCGCGGTTATGCGGCCGGCATCAAAGGAGCAAAAACGCCGGCCAGCACACCGCCAACGCCTATCATGGATGATCAAGGTTTGCTTTTCTTCACAAATTTATTATAACAGTCCGCCTTCCAAATAAGAGAAACTTTTTCAAGTACAGGGGGTCTGGTTCTAAGGTCACAAGGTGTGAGTGTTATAAGGCCAAGTCAGTTTTTTTGCACTAGGGTCAAGTCAGCTTTTTTGAGAAACATGTTTTTTGTGAAAAAGTCATAAAAATCATGTCTTTTTTAAGTTTTTTTTTTGGATGTTTTTTGGGCCTAACGAGAGTGGTCGTTTCTTGCGTTGTAATTGAAAGTTTGAAAGAATTTTTTGAAAAGCTTTAAATACCCCCACTTTAGTTAACTTTCTTATCGATTCAGACCAGGCTTTCTCGCGGCTAGGGTAGCAACTTTTTTGCGCGGGTCAGACTCGGGCATGGGTTCGACCCGGCATGTTTTTTTGTGGTCGGGTTAGACCCGTGTTTACCCGCGCAAAAAAACAGGGTACGGTAAGAAAAAAAATCGAATGTGCCGATTTCTGAATTGAACTATTCAGGAAATGCTGGAGGCAGTGAAGTGCTAGCCACTAGTGAGGATCGACCGAGTTCGGTTGACGTAGCCGCCTCACCTATGCACCTTTTGGACACTGAGTTAGCATCGGCCTCGTCTTCAATACTTCGAATTCAAGACTACTCCCTCAAGAAGTACTATCAGACCACGACCGATGTGATCAAAAACGAGTCTTACTCGCAGGGCTCGGTTCGCTTTCGACTCCCAAAGGGCCGAACCGTTCTTCGTTTTCAACTACAAGCTAGGGTATCCCTGTCAATACAAGTACGATTTAAATGAAATGTGAAAGAAATTAAGGAACCATATTTTTAAAAGCGATTCTAAAAACAAACCCAAAATCATGTTGAGAAAAACAAATTTGGACCAATTTTAGAAAAAAAATTTTTTTTTACTAAAAATTCATAATTTTTGTATTGAAAGATAAAAATTGCTTGCTTATAAGGTCAAGTAAGTTTTTTTAAATGTTCCCTGTAGGACATTGATATGTTTTGTTTGTTCCGTTAATACCCTACTTCAAGCGGCATATGCTTCGACAATGACGGTTTTATTTGAAGCGCGAAATCAAAATAATATTAATTTTGGTCCACTGGATCAAATCGTCCCGTTTGGCGGGCGTTTTCCATTTTCATGGCGCGCACACGGTAATGAGCTTCTGGCGGCTGTACGCGAGTCCATACAAAGTTTAGGAAATCGGGATGCCCTTCAAACCGCCATACGGAAATTGGCGACCTTGACAGAAAACAGTGAAGGTAACTATTTAAAAATACTTCCTAATCCCCGATAGATTTAACTTACTACAAAATTGTTGTCATTACATATAAATCCCCGCTTTCCATAATCCTACAAATGACAATGATGAATTTACCATTAACCGTTTCTTCGTTTACTCACGAATACCCACCTGGTTACTACGCTATCATTTACAACTAAAAAATTTCTTTGGGCACTAGGTGAAGATAATTCAAGAAAATATAAATTTACATTTCGAACTCGAAGTGGCTACTATTTTTTCAATTTTATTTCTGTAAAAGACCATATTTTGCAGTTAGGTATAAATTATACCGTGTAATGGTAATTCATACAGAGGGGTCTGGTTATACGGTCTCACGTTGTTTTTTGCACTAAAGGCAAGTCAGTTTTTGTAAGAAGCATGATCAAATTCAAACCGCCATACGAAAATTGGCGACCCTGACAGAAAATCATGTCTTTTTACGCTTTTTTTTGGATTAAGAACTCTATTGTTTTCTGACTTAACTAATTATTTCCAGTTCATTGGATGGCATTACGACAATCTTTTTATCGACTGGCCAGTACCGTGTTAGGCGACTCAGCTATTCCAGGTGATTTGGGCGCTTTGCGTCTCGCTTTTCGCGACCACTTGCCATCCCTCGGGCCGCAGCCTTATTTTCCAAACGTGAAAAACGGCCTGACGACCGAGGCAACCGATATAGCCGAGCTCGAGAAAATGGATATGGATATGGCGTCGGTTCAGTCGCTGACGGCCGCGAGTTTAATCGCGCGGAATTGGCGCGGCTTTGCCGCTCGACAACATTTTGACGCGCTCACCGGTAACTCGCCGGGCGCCCAGCGCCGCCAGGAATCGGCAATGGAGCGGTTTGAAGAGCTTTATGCAAAATTTGATGAGTCGACCGTTGAAATATTTATTAAGGTGGTTATCGAATAATAAAAACCGATATTACTTTTCAAAAATTGTTACTCGCGGATTTTTTTCATAAAGCATGTATTTTACACGTTTTTTGCCCCGAAAAATCGTTTCTTTTCAACTTATTTTTGGAAAGAGCCAAAAGTAAGGTCTATAAAGTCTTATTAGCTCTTTGACTTTGTCCCATATAACTTATAGGCTATAAGGTCTTGAACGACCAATTGATTAATACTAATTTGAAAACCACCAAACTTTAGTACTATATGGAAGAGATGAACTGGCCGGATGTTGAAATTAAATCGCTGTCGGCAGATGGCGACCAGTCGTACGCGCTCTCAACGCTTAGCGGGAAAATTCCGCCCGTTTTGGAGGGCTGGAATGTACTATTTAGAGAGCGTCTGAATATAAAACACAAGGTCGAACTCTTTCCGCTGTTCACCGAGTACGGGCTGGATAAAAACTATCGAACTCGAATTCGACTACTGGACAGTCGCGGTGCGCCAATTGGCCAGATTCTGCGTCGCGTCTCGCCCAGCACAGTCCAGCCCGGTTTTTATACTCTAATTGGTGAGATTGAGGGCACGGAAATTGCTGACGCCCCAAGTGGATCTTGGAAGTTACAATTGATTTCGAATGTTACATCTCCAAATTTGATTAGGTAACAATATTTAAAAGAGGCAGTTGGTTTGTTTACAAGGGGGTCTGGCTATAAGGTCACAAGGTGTGACCTTTATAAGGTCAAGTCATATTTTTTGCACTAAGGTCAAGTCATTTTTTCTTGCACGAAGGTCAAGTCAATTTTTCGGGAAGCATGTTTTAGGAAAAAATCTTTGAAGTCATGTTTTTTACGCTTTTTTTGTATGAAGAAAAAACTCTTTTCCAAAACTCTTATAACCGCCCCTTATGTTTTAATCACCGCTTATAGCGTAACATCAAAGTAACATTCATTTTTTTAGTGAACACGAGAGCGGTTTCAACGTTAGAGTGGAACGCGGTCCATATTTACCGCCGGCCCCATCAACATTTGAGCCTGGCCTCCTATTTCGGTACAATATTGGCGTTTCGGCCGCGCTCTCAGCATCATTCCATTTAACCGCCAATAATCCCTCGGCCCAATTGAAATTAATTCTAAAAGATGGATCGGATATTGTGTATGCATGTGGCGGCGAAGCAAGTATTCTAATACCATCCTGGCATTTAACACCGGCGCCCAGCTCGAGTACGCCTTCGGTTGCGTCCTTGGCCGATAAGCAGTTATCCCGATCAAATTCGCGTATTGGGAAAAATAAAAAGGTACAGGGGGGGGGTCTAGATATAAGGTCAAGTCATTTTTTTCTTGCACTAAGGTCAATTTTTTGTGAAGCATGTTTTTTGGGAAAAAAATCTTTGAAATCATGTCTTTTTACGTTTTTTTGGGATGAAGACCTAAGAGGTTAAGGCATCTTTGATGTAAGAAGCATACAAAACATGTTTATATGAAACATTTTTTAGTCGTCGAATACTTCTGTTGATTCTTCGGTTGAGGTGATGCAATACTCGCTTGAGGGCCACTGCGTCGGCAACTGGAATTTAACTCCTTCGGAAGAGGCAGCCGTTGCCAAACTGCGCATCGATGCCGAAAACGAAATTCGCGTTTTTGGCAAAATTGGCAGTTCCTCAACCCACTCGGATGTGGGCGGCAGTAAGGGCAGTTCGCGAGCCCGCTCAATGTCAAAAGTACCCTCGCCCGAAACGAGCGAGACCGCTACTTGGACGCTGCGGGTTTTCTTGGATTCGGACATGTCCGATAATATTGAGCTGAAACCGGATAACCAACGAAAGGAGAAAATTCGTGCGATGAAGCTTGCTTGGGAAGCAGCAGAAGAAGGCCGCCATAAAAAGGTTTGTTACAGGGGAGCATATATAGAAGGACGTAGTTCTAAGGTCTCGTATTTTGGCCGTCTTTTTTACAAAAAGATCATACAGGGGGTTGGTTAAAAGGTCAGCCATTTGTGCCGTTATAACGTCAAGTCAGTTTGTTTGCACTAAGGTCAAGTCAGTTTTTTTTCACTAAGGTTTTTTTAAATGCATTTAAGGTCAAGTCAGTTTATACCTTATAACCAACCCCCTGTACATATGACCGTGACCTTTTTTACAGTAAAGTCACAAGGTATGATTTCATAAGCGTCTTCTATAATGTAAACCAAATCCAAATTCCTAAATTTTCGCTCAAATCAAATCGCTTCTTGAGAAATAAAATTTCCCAAAATCACGGTTTTGGAGACATGTTTTTTTTTTTTGGAAAATTTTATAATCTTTTGTCAAAATTTATTGGTTATATAAAATTGAAATATATTTTTACTAGGGCTACGAGGCACGCAGCAGTTATCTTCAATCCATAGAAGGTAATGCACAAGATCTTAACACTTTATTGGCTCAAACCAAACGTGGGTCGTTAAAGGAGAACCCAGAGGTTGCCGTCGCAAAATTTCGGGAAATGCGAGAAGCAACCCAAGAATACTGCCAAAATGAGGAAAAACAGCGCCAAGAGGAGCTCGAACGCGTCACAAAACAATATGAAGAGCTCGCCGAACGGGAACAAGTCGTTTTCCAACAAATTCAATATTCTATGAACGCCGCATCAACACTATCTGTTTAAAACATTTTCCCCATATATATTTTTATATTTATATAAATATTCTATTTTTGTATCCAAATAAAAGTAAACATATTTTTAAAATTATTTTATGGACTTTTATTTTTGGAGAAGTCGGAGTACCGAACTTTACCGCCAATAAAAAATGGGTCAAAAATCTGGAACACTTTTCTAGAAAAAGTCCAATTCGGGGATGGTTTTTAGTGATAAAATGAGACGAAAGATTTGGTCAAAATCTGTAATTGCTCACATGTAATTGCTCATATGGACCTTGGGGTCAAATTACAGTTCTTTGAAAATACTACACTGTACGTTTTTTGACGCAAACCTAAAGTGCTTGTAATTTAGAAATATGAATCGGTTGTTTAGCCAAGGGGGCCGAGTATGTCTGAAGCAACCTTCCCGTTTACTATTCATTACATGGGACCTTTATGGCCCTACTTATACGGGACTTTATTCGTGGACCCAACATTCAGGATCATATCGATATCTGGGTGAGTTTTGCCCCGTGGCTTTAATTAGCTGAATAAAAATCTAGATTAATTTATATATGATATTTTTTAGGCTTGTTCGAATGAGTACATGGGGTCTGGTTATAAGTTATGAGTCATAACTTATGACGGTCTGAGGTTATGAAGGTCTGAGGTTGTGACAGGTTATAAGGTCAAGTCAGTCAAAAAAAAAAAATAAAATCGTTTTAAACATTTTAAAATCATTTACGTTTTTTTTCGATGAAGAACTTATAACCAGACCCCTGTATATTAATACCCCATTTCAATCTATATGTAATTTTACACCTCAGGGGGGTTATATTACAAATCAACTTCCAACCCTTTGAAGCCTATTATGTCTTGAGAAATTGGTCATCGCGGCTTATATAAAAACTCTACCAAAATTTAAGTAATTGATTGTAATCACCGTTCGAAACTGTCACCTCAAAAACCTAAATTCTTTTTTTTTAATTTTTCGATAATTTTAGAAAGTCTTTTGGTTATGGCTCGTAAACGTGCCGCTGTCACAGACAAGAAAGTATCGAAGAAACAAAAGGTCGAAGACGAGGAAAACGAAGTTACGGAAGCTTCAGATAATACAAAAGAGACGACTTCCGAGCGCGAGCCAGAACCAAAGGTCGTTTTCAAATTAGTAACTAAATGTAACGTGTCAAACATGACATACATATACATGTTTTTTTGCATCAAGGTTTTATGGTACTGTTTACCCAAGACCTTATAACCACGAGTCCCTCTACGTTTTTTTTATCATACATGTACTCCGATAATTCTCATGGGTATCGTCTACTTATTTGAAAACGCCCATTTAGGGAAGTTCAAGCGAAACATTTAACATTGTTACCTGGAATGTGGCGGGTCTGTATGCGGCGGTAAAAAAGGATTTTTGTCCAGCGGTAAAAAAGATGAATCCGGATGTTATTTGCATCCAAGAAACGAAAACATCCCTTAAGAAACAGCCGCCGAGTGAGATTGCTCAGCAACTCAAGGAGTGGAAATATCGATACTATTTTGATTGCTCGGTTAAAAATGGATATTCGGGTAAGAATAATTCATTATTTTCGTAATCAATGAGCAAAATGCTTTCGATCGGCTGGTCAAACATTCTCATACGAGCAACTTTTAATTTGACCCCCTTGGGGTCATATGACACATAGGATCATTTTTCAAATGGGCTTAAAACTTCCTAATGAAAATCAAAAGAAAACAAATTACCGAGCGGTTTTTGAGAAACCGATGTTTTTTACGTTTTTCCGATATTTCCGGTTAGGGGTCCGACTTTTTACAGTGTTCTGAAATGCTCAAAAGTTTTTCTATCCGTTGCAAAAAAAAATTACGGTCCAACCTTGTCCCACTCCTTAGGGATTTTCATTTAAATTGTATCTCCAACTTATTTGAAAACGACCGATACTACTGTCGTTGAATTAATTTTATGATGATCCGAAATTCTCCATTTCCCTGTGGTTGACATTAATTTTTAGGAGTTGGGTTATTGTCAAAAACTAAGCCTTTGTCAGTACAGAACGGAATGGGAAAAAAGAAGCATGATGGTGAAGGCCGAAGTATCACCGCTGAGGTATGTCACTTAGATGTTTGACGGCATAGTACCCTTAACAGGCGGAGTTGGTTCTAAGGTCAAGTCATTTTTTGCAAAAAGGTCAACTTAGTTTTTTTTTTGAGAAGTATGCTTTTTGGGAAAAATTCTTTGAAATCATGTCTTTTTACGGTTTTTTGAATGAAGAATTTTTTGGGTTGGAACTTACCAGTTATAAAACCAATGTAAAAAGTTAATCAAATGTTTCTTACAGTACTATTTACATGTAAAATTTTATCGATCAAAAAAAAAACAGTATTTTTATCCGACGAAAAACAGACCCACCATTTGGCTGTTGTTTACTATTGAGCGTGTTTACCGTTGAGCCCTCCTGTAAGTTAAATGAAATAAGGGTGTTTTTTGAGACATTTATTCAAATTTTAATTGTTTGAAAAGAGTTTATTATTTTTCACCAAATTTTGCAGAATTTGTGGTTTTGACGAAAAATGTATCTCGCAGATTTTTTTCGCTTTAAACGTATTGCGAGGAAAAACTTTCCGCGAGAAACTTTTTCTGTGAGATGCCGCGGTGCCACATACATTGTTTTATGCAATATATTCCTCGTTACGGCATTTTCAGTAACGAATCTGGCGGCCGTCGGCCTTCCATCCCAATCCGTGTTTTACCAAATACTCGTTGATAATTGCGTCGTCGGTAACCGTTTGAAATCGTTGAGGTCGTCGAAATCGTTTAGGCCCAGTGTGATATTTCTTGAAAAATTTTCGGCGAATATTTGCAGCAGCTAATCCGGCCATGTAAACAACCAGTAGAATATTCATTTTTTTGAATTGTGTGGCGATTGAATCCGATGAAATGTACATCATTTCTTCTCATTATATTTGAAAATATGACGTAAATGAAAATATACTATTTTTGGTATATATTTTATATTCCATAAAGTGGTAACATCTCGTATCTACAGGTGTATGTAGAATATATGATAGGTACATATTAGATCCAATTAGCTCTGTAATTATAATTAAATTGCAGTTATATAACTGAGAGTTGTACCTGATAATTAGTTGTTAATTTCAGTTATGTAACTGATAGTTGTAATTTCAGTTATGTAACTGATAGTTGTAATTTCAGTTATGTAACTGATAGTTGTAATTTCAGTTATGTAACTGAAATTGACAAGAATAATTCTTCAAGCTACGTATCAAAAATGATTGGATCTACCAAGTATAGATATAATATTCAGTTATATAACTCTCAGTTTAGGGCTGGCCGTTTTAATGATATGAATATTGTTTTATACAATTGTATGCAGTCCTATGACAATACGGGACCCTGTTTTCGCGAATCAAAAGCGTCCGTATTGGAAGTAAGGAATGTGTACACCACCTGCGCAGTTATCTTTCCGGCAGTTATCTTTCCGCTCAGCCCCGTTGGTGCAGTTATCTTTCCGCTTTTTGAAAAATTTGGTGGAAAGATAACTTCGCAGGTGGTGTATAACATATTTATGTTACTCCGGCCTAAATCTTTACAATGGTGTAATATCGAAAATTAAAAACTCAAACTTTAAAAGAATCTGTCTCAAAACAAAATAACTTAACAATTGTAATACAGTCCTATCGCCTTTTCCTTGACACTTCCGCATCACTCATAGCTAGGGGTGCCCCTAATTTGCTATCTCAAAAACCCAACCAGCTACAGCGATGAAATTTTAGGACTAGATGCAGTTTGAGCTCAGGCATCAGATGAAACTTTAAAATTTTTACGTTTATCAGGGATCCCAAAGACCAATTATACCATGCGATTGCTGCACTCCTACTGAGTTCAAAAATCAATAAAACGTATTAAAAAACAGATTTTAAAAAAATTAGGGGCACCCCTACTCATAGCTGTTAAGAAACGGGATTTTTGTCCAGAAAAAGGCTATACGACTGTATTTGAAATTTCTAAAAAGCATTTCAACTTTCTCTGAGATAAAAGGTCACTTTATGTACAATGTATTAATGTTGAGAACAAATTTTGATCTTAAATTTTAATTTTATTCTGAATATTTAGTACGAAGATTTTTATTTGGTCACAACATACGTACCCAACTCTGGCCGTGGGCTGGTCAAGTTAGACTATCGCTGTGACGAATGGGAGGCCGATTTCCGCAAATATCTCCTCAAACTGGGCGAAACAAAGCCTGTCATTTTATGTGGCGATTTAAATGTGGCGCATACTTCTATTGATCTCAAAAATGACAAGGCAAATTATAATAAGTCGGCGGGATACACCCAGCGTGAGATTGACGAGTTTGAAAAGCTCCTAGAGAGCGGTTTCATGGATTCATACCGTAAACTATATCCGGAAAAGGAAGACGCCTACACATTTTGGTCATATATGGGTGGCGCTAGAGCGAAAAATGTTGGATGGCGATTGGACTACTTTATGCTTCAGGTTATATGCTTAATGAAATATTCACCTGAATTATTTTTTGAAGGGGTTAATATTTACAACATATTTTAGTACTTAAAAAACTGTCATTTTTAAGTTAAAAATTTAAAAGGTATTTTGGAATCACCACACCCTGTTTTTACATTTATTTTTGGGGCACAGTCCAATTTTCAATGGGTTTTAAGTCCGCTTTTTATAAGTGCGTTAAGGTCAACGAGTTTTTTTGAGAGGATTTTTATGCATGGACTGGTTGTTAACCTTAAGGTCTCACATTCTGATATGTGGTCAAGGCAATTTTAACGAACTTCATCTCCATTTAAATTTTTTTCAACAAAGTTTCTAGGCCTAAAGCCGCTTCAACATAACTGGTAGAAAAATAACGCACTTTTATTGGCCATAGTTTTTCATTTTTCAGACGCGTACAATTAACAGCAAAAACTTGAGGACCTCGAAATAAACCAACGCAGGCTTTTATGACACATACGAATATACTTTTTATAGGGAAAAACTCAAGATTGGCTGAAAGACAATATAATTCATTCTGAAGTTATGGGATCTGACCACTGCCCTGTCGAGCTTGTACTCAACATTCAATAGAGGAATTAAAAACAAAAATAGATTAAATTTTACAGTTCTCGTTTGAATTATTAGACTAATCTAAATGGTTAAGCTTCACCGGCGACAAATTTTTTTGTTAAGGGTAAGAATCGAACCTGCGACCTTCTTGAGTCAAATCAAGCCAAACATACTTATGTCATTTCAGTAGTATTACGGAACTTCAATTTCTTTTGTTGTCAGTTTTTGCTGAATTGAGTTTTGAGATCAAAAACATTTCGCTTGTTCTATAATTTTGTTTAACTTCTTATGATACCTCAAAAAAGACGAGTGTTTTTTGATGTGTTTGGAAATTTTTGGTCCAATAGTCTAATAATTTAAAAGAGAGCGTAGCTGCTTATGAACTGCCGAATTATTTGACATCGAATAAACCTTACCGTTTGTCGCGCAAGTCAAACAAAAATTCATTTAACTCGTCGCCGATTCAAAATTTCATTCCATTTAAATTGCCGTACCATGTAAAAATACCCCGTCCCAATGTGCGTTTACCGTGACAATTTTTTTATCTACTCAGCGTCTCATATGAATGCCTGCCGTTCTTTCTCGTATTTTCTAGATGGAGGGAAAAATTTCTGAATCTCGAACATTTGAATCATTTGGAGCCGTAGAGTACGAAATTGTACAAAATATAAAAAAGTTCACACCTTTAGACGCTAGAGACCATTTCTGGCTTCCGAAAGGCCTTTCGCGGTGGAAAAATACCAGCAAAACTGTATTTATATGTGAGTTTCAAAAAGATTTTTTTTTTTCGAAAGAAAAATTCCAGGAATTGATGGTAAACGCCAAGATCAGGGGGTACTCAACTGAGTGGGTATTTGTTGACTAGCTACGGACTAAATTAAAACGGTGCATATTTATAGTATTTAGCGCACGTATCTGAAAATGGATTCAAAAATATAAAATCGAGTCTAAACTGACTACGGGTGTATTTATCGGCGACGAGTTAATTCCTGTGTTTCATAAAAAAATGCATTCAATTTTAAGTCAGTTATTACCCGTTGCCTTGTAACTATCCCGGAGAGTCTATCTGCATATAGAGCTTTAGGAAATTAAATTACCCACATATACAGTCCTCGTACCCGAAAGGTCCGTACCCGTAACGTCCCAGTTTTTGTTATTATGTTTTTCAATGTACAGGGGGGTCTGGTTATAAGGTTATAACTTATAAGGTACAAGATAAATCATGTCTTTTTCACTTTTTTGGGTGTAAATTTAGAACGAGACATATACGTTTAGAACTACACGGGTAAAACACGGATAATATTTTTTTATAGAAATCATATCTTTTTGGACTTTTTTCTTGCACTAAGGTCAAGTCATTTTTTGGAGTGCATCAAGGTCAAGTCATGTTTTTGGGGCTTAACCAGACCCCCTGTAGTCTATGACATTGAAACGCGAATTTTCGGCTTCACGTTTTTTGGTCAGAGATAATTTCCTTCAGGAATAATTTTATGATTATTATTAATTTTAATTACCGGTCAAGTAAATAAGGCTTAAAAATAATAAAGGTTTAAAAGAGCAAAATTTCCGACAACAAGACCGTTGTGTCAGAAGTGGGCTGGAAAAAAATTAATGCGTGGTGGCCTTGTTGTAGTANATAGAAATCATATCTTTTTGGACTTTTTTCTTGCACTAAGGTCAAGTCATTTTTTTTAGGAGTGCATTAAGGTCAAGTCATTTTTTAGGGCTTGACCTTATAACCAGACCCCCCTGTAGTCTATATGACATTGAAACCCGAATTTTCGGTTTCACGTTTTTTTGGTCAGAGAAAATTTCCGACAGGAATAATTATATGATTATTATTAATTTTAACTACCAGTCAAGTAAATAAGGCTAAAAAATAATAAAGGTTTAAAAGAGTAAAATTTCCGACAACAAGACCGTTGTGTCAGAAGTGGGCTGGAAAAAAATTAATGCGTGGTGGCCTTGTTGTAGTAGTATGAATCATCATTTATTCTATGAGTAATATTGTGGGTCTTCAAAAGCGTAGGTGGTGCTGATTCACTCTAAATAAACCAGACTGAGGAGTCCTGAGTCAGGGGCAAAATAGTATATTTCGGAGCTAAAAAAAAGAGAAAACGTCACAATAAAAATTAATATTTGTTGAAGCCTTTGATTTCGACGGGGTATATAGATGTAAGTTCTTACTCCCATAATTAACACTTTCTGACTTCAACGGTCAAAATCTAAACATCTTTCAATTACAATTTGTCTGGTTATAAGGCCCATGGTGCTCCATGGTGACAAATCATCATGGTGACAAACCATCAGACATTAATTAGGACCATCATGAAAAAATAATCGAACTCGTACGGTCGTATTTTACCCCAGACCTTATAAGCACCCCCGGGAAAAACTTAACCAGAATAAGTTGTTAATTTCTGTTTTTGTTTGTTTAAATTCAAATACTGAGCATTGTATGGAAAAATACACAAAATTATACTTTCTTATTTATATTTGTACAACAAATATATAATTTTAATTGTTTTGTTAAAAAGCGTTATTTGCGGATCATATGCTATACTTTACAGCCAATATAATGGGCCTAATAATATTTGGAATGTTATGTTATATAACTTATATAAAATAATATAATTTATCCATACAGTAATTGTAAACCAAATTGTCCAAATGAGTTCGTACCGTTGTTTTAGCTCTTCTCAAAACTTATTTTGTACATCTGAATCGGTGCATTTAGCTTTATTATTAAGTTACTATTTTTTAGTAGGTTACGCAATAAAACGTAAAAGCACCGATTCAGTTATACAACATGGGTTTTAAGAAGCGCTAAAACAACTTTACAAACTCATTTGTTTCGCAGTTGGAGCGTAATTGTGTTTTCAATAAACTAAACAGTTAAACTTCATAAAAATAGTACAGCTTCAAAAGAGGTACTTTACGGAAAAAAAATATACTCAGTAGCTCACATGAATTCCTAGTGTTTTTCTTTTATGTTTTCTAGATTGGGAGATTTTTTTTTTGCCCACGAAAACAGAATTTGAAACAAAAAAAAACAAATAAATAAGTAACACATTTTCAGTTATACAACTTGAAAGAATTTTCGAAATGAAGACATGCTCTCTAGCGACAAAATAAATGCCATTTCATTATGAAATTTTCATATTTTTTTTTAATTTCAAATTTGTGGATTACGGATTGAACTGCACGAATCATATGTCATTTATTTTACGGAAAAGATACATTTTTTGAAGTTTCAAAAAATATATCTTTTCCGTGCACAAAAAACTGGAATCTCCAATTAAAAAAAAATACGAAAGAAAACGCCAGTTTCATGTGAGACGCTGAGTAGAAAAGCCATTATTGCGGCAACTCTACTTTGTTTCAGACTTTCTTCCAAAGTAACCGGCGCTTAGTTTCAAACTAATGTAAAACATTTTTTTTTTATTTAGATACAAAAGTGGGGATGCCGTTGGTAATTCCACTAAAAACAACGACAGATGTCGATCTGGTAAAACCTGTCAGTTCCTTTTTGCGAAACACTTTTAGTGAGCTTGGCGCAGAAGCAGCACTTCAAATGGCAAAAGAATTTGATAATCAACGACGAGTGTCTTGTATTAAAGGTAGGCACTTTTGCGTAGGTTCATTTTGTGTTGAAATTAATGATGTTAAATTGGTAAAAATGATAAATTTTCGAGAAAAAGTTTTCGGGGAAAATATTTGAGATCAAATACTGCGATTCCCAAAACAACCTTTATTATTTGAAGTTATCTCGAATGTACTGGCGGGGTTGGCTATAAGGTCAGTCATTCGGGTCGTTAAAAGGTCAAGACAGTTTTATGCACAAACATCATGTCTTTCTCCTCTTTTCTCTCTAAGACCTTATATCCGACCCTTGTATAATAAATTCATATACGGAGAAAATAATATTTTCTTCAGCACTTGATAAAAATGAAACGTCACTGATGGTACTAATGAAATATCATGATCAGTTGGTAAAGCTCAATGGAAAAGTTCCCTTCACCGAATCAGATTGCCGCGTCAATTTCACGTGGAAAGACCCTTTTACGTCGAATAAAGGCTTATTGGGTGGATCGAGGTAAATTGTTAAATATTTTCATTCGTATGGATTGCTGCCGCAATTTAAAATTCTTAATTTCGATCATTAAAAAACGTCAAAAAATAGTTACAGGGGGTTGGTTATTTTAAAAATCATGCCTTCTTGGGATTTTTTTCGTTGGATGAAGACCTCCCCCCGCTGGCACATTTTTTTTTATAAAAAT
>SCLG01000084.1:307572-336973 GCA_004367875.1 Oikopleura albicans | reverse complement strand
TAAATGTTTCAACTCTTCCATTAGTTATCTACGCCAGCCTCCTGCCCGACCCCCACCTCCAACGATGGCAACTGGATCGGGTCCGCCCCAAGTGCCGCCACCAACGTACCAAACAGCCGCACCATCCGCTCCTGATGGCGGTGCACCTCCACCAAATCCCTACCAACAGCAGCCAGCACCAGCAGTCAACTCCTTCCAACAACAACAACAACAACAAGCGCCACAGGGTGGTCAACCGGTGCCTGCTCCACGACGGGGTAATCAAAATCAGCCACAAGGGCCCCCATCCACCACATACAATCCCGGCTACCCCACGCAACAGCCGGGATACCCCACTCAGCCCGCCGCTCCTTATCCATCATTCGGTGGACAAGGCGGATGGCCACAGCAACAACAACAACCGGGAGCAGTGCCACAGTGGGGACAGCCTCCGGCCTTTGGACAACAGCAGCCAATGTATGGGCAGCATCAACAACCGCCCCAATATGGACAACAGCAACCGGCTTACGGTCAACAGCAACAATACCCATATCCGTCCCACCCGCCACAGGGAGGTTATCCTCAACAACAACAACAACAACAAGGTGGCTATCCCCAACAACCACAATATCCGGGATACCCAACGCAGCAATATCAGCCCCGCTAAAAAAAGCAACAAAAATAATGAAAATTTGAAGAACAGCGGCAAGAAGCATTTTTATTCATCTATCTTCATTTACTTTTTTCACTTCACTTTTTTGTACATTTTAATTTGTTAATAGTGCATGATTTCTTTAACTCGTCTGCGGCAATAAATTGCATCGAAAAGCGTGATTTTTTTGCATTCAAAATTTGAGAACTTTTTAGACTATATACAGTGCTTACTTCCAAATCGGACGTTTTTGAGACTCGCAAATAGTGTACGCATTGAGGAAGTTGTCATAAAGTGTCCATTTTTCGACTGTTTCGGGGACATTTTTTTCACAAAAGCGTCCGTATTGAGTGCCTAGTGGACATTTCTTCTGGACATTTTTGGTAAAAGTTAATGTGGTAAAAATAGTTAACCAAAAGAAAATCAATCTAAATAATATCAAAAAACGTCTAGAATAAGTTTTAACTTAGGTGGTATTTCATTTAAGGATTTGCCAACTTAGAAAAATCTCAAATTGCAAAAAAAATCACATTTAAGATGTTGAAAATAAGGATAAATTTATGCTTGTAAATGCAAACATAATTATATTTAACTGGCGTAAATTTTTAGTAATCATAACTTATTGATTTAATAATTACACCAAGTGTGCATTTAAGTTTACGCGAGAAAGTGTTAAACGAAATGGACCTTGTTAACTTCACTGAATACTTCCGGAACATTACTGGCCTTCAAAAAATAACGTGTCTTAAATGGATATCTGGTGTGATTGTCGATCAGCCCATAAGAGTTAACATGCATTCCGCTGTGCATATCTATACACAGGGGTTGGTTATAAGGTCTGTAATTATGACCGTTATTAGGCCAAATAAGTTCTTTTTCAAATGCGTCGAAATTCATTGCAGTTTTCAGGCATTTATCCTATAACCACCCCACTGTACCTGTTCTAACCAAAAATTGACATGTTATACCGTAGAAACCCTTGTCCATAAAGATTACATTTAAAAACAGATAATGCAAAAGACACCAAGACAATTGGGAGAATACCAAATTATTTGGAAGAAGCTCATTTGAGAATTGCTTTATTTTATCAATGATCATTTTTTCTAAATTTTTTCATTCCTTCACTTGGTAATTTTCCCATATTTAACGGTGTGATTCAAAAACGTGATTTTTTGTATTAAAACTATCCCAATCAGACGAATAATAAAAACGTTTGGTCGTAAGCTCATTGTTTCCGTTTTAAAGGCCACCTGAGAGTTAANATCAGCCCATAAGAGTTAACATGCATTCCGCTGTGCATTTCTATACACAGGGGTTGGATATAAGGTCTGTAATTATGACCGTTATTAGGTCAAATAAGTTCTTTTTTAAATGCGTCGAAATTCATTGCAGTTTTCAGGCATTTATCTTATAACCACCCCACTGTACCTGTTCTAACCAAAAATTGACATGTTATACCGTAGAAACCCTTGTCCATAAAGATTACATTTAAAAACAGATAATTCAAAAGACACCAAGACAATTGGGAGAAAACCAAAATATTCGGAGGAAGCTCATAAATGAGAATTGCTTTATTTTATCAATGATCATTTTTTCAATTTTTTTTTATTCCTTCACTTGGTAATTTTCCTATATTTAACGGTGTGATTCAAAAACGTGATTTTTTGTATTAAAACTATCCCAATCAGACGAATAATAAAAACGTTTGGTTGTAAGCTCATTGTTTCCGTGTCAAAGGTCAACTGAGAGTTAAATTAACCACTTCGTTTTTCGTTCGTCTTTTTGGAAACCAAAAATTAAAATAATAAAGCAATAACGTTTATTGAGAAGGCTCTTTATGTCAAATAAGTTTTCTATTTTCTCAAAATATTAACCTCGAATCGTATTCCGGACACAGATATTTTTATTATCATTTTTTGATAAAATAAAATAGAAGACGATGGCGCATTTGTTCGGAAAGCACGCTACGGGGTTAAATTAGCTAAAGTAGTAGCGATTCGATACCGCCGATTGAACATTTTACATACAACGCCTAAGGGTTTATCAGGCTGGTTTTGGAAGGCGAAAGTGGCCTGATAAACCCTCAGGCGGTGTATAATTAGTTTAACTTTAAACAATACACCGAGTGTGCCTTTAAGTCGCTGGTTTAGTTCACATTTTTTTCTGGGAATGTGTTAACTTAAAAGCGTACGTGGTGTATTTTTAAACGTGTCTAAAGATAGCAGATATAGCATTGACGAATTTCATTCGTTTTTTTTCAGAAAGAAGCCCCTCAGTTAAGGTTACCTGACTTTATTAAAAAAAATTCTACTTGCAACGTTCAAGACATTCCGTAGGTTCAGTTTATATTATTTAACACCCTTTTTTCTCCAACATTATATTTGAACTTTAATTTAGTAAATTCCAAGCCAGGCGTTGTTTAAACCAATTTAGAGTTAGGGCAGTATGTCGTCCGCTGTCGCGAGTGGGTTAAGATCAATTCTGCCCGAGCCGACGCAACAGCCCTTTGACGATGACATAACTGCTGAACGACCGAAATCACAAGTTAGTAATTATCTATTGGAGATTTTTCATACAGTCTTGACTTCCAATGCGGACGTTTTTGGTTTTCGGAAATAGCGTTCGTATTGGGGTGAATTATCGTAGATTCCAAGAATTTTTTTTTAATTTGGAAAAAACTATTAAAAAAACTATTTTCAAAATAAAAAAAAACTATTACAGTCTTTACTCATCTATCGGACGTTTTCGGTTCTCCAAAATAGCGTCCGAAAAGGGTCCATTTTTTTTTTATTAGAATGGCCCCATTTTGGCCGAAAAAGCGTCCGAAAAGGAGCAATCATCCGATAAATGAGTAAGGACTGTCTGTTACTAACTTTTCAATAAGTATCAAACATATTTTTGTTTAATAAAAATTTGTGAAAAATGCTAGAATTTTTTTTTGTATGGATCATTTTATAATCGTATGTTTACCAGGCCCTTCAAACGGTCAGAAAGGAGCCACCGCCATATGGTGCTCGAACGGGTTTTGTTCCTCGTACCATTCATGATTTTGGCGAAGGGGGTGCTTTCCCCGAAATCCACGTTGCCCAATTTCCGCTGGGGCTTGGCAAGCCAAAGTCGAAAAAGTCAAATGCGTTGGCGGTGCATTTGGATCAGGACGGACGTGTTAAATATGACGCACTCGTCCGCCAGGGCCACGATGCTGATCGTATCGTTCACTCAAAGTTTCAAGGGAGGGCGCAAACTGGCGAAACATTTATTATTTTTGTAGTTTTTTATAGTTTTTCGGAGGGTCCATCTTATGACTACAAGGAGGGTTGCTTTTAAGCCCTGAAAAGAGCGGCTTTAAAGTCTTATGCTCTTTTTTGATAGAAACATATTTTTTTTGGAAAAAAAAGTTTATAAAAACATGTCCTTTTGAACTTTTTTCATGCTTATGGTAATATTTTGGCTGAAATCATGTAACTTCGAAAATCTTTGGCGTACCACTGCCCTAAAACTCATTTTAGTGTTTTTTTTGTCTCGCCATTTTGTAACTCTCCGTTTCAAGATCTTGTGCCAAAGGAGATTTTGGACGAGGATGACCCCTCCTTAAATCGACCTGACCAGGACAAGGTCGATGAAAACACTCAGCGAACTCGAGACGCCCTCGAAAAACTCTGCAGTGAAAAAATTAGCGCGTCGATGCCTGGACAATGTGCCAAAAAACAGGTAAACTGGAAATTATACTTTTTTTTCACTTGAGTGAACCAGATTAGTAAAAAAATGCACCCTGTTTATGAGTCTTATCAGTGTATTTTGAAAAAGTACGGGGGAAAACCCCCAAAATATCCACTTCTTGTAAAAAGGTGTTTTTGTTTAAATATTTTCTGTCTGTGCGCCATTTTTTCTCGATTGAGAAATATAGGTGGAAAAATCCCAGTTTATTTATCTTATATTTGCTTTATAAAAATTCCCTTGATTATTTTCAAATTAGGTCAAATTAGTCAATTATTCTTTTGCTCCTCACTCTACTTAAAAATTTCTGCCACTTCTAAAAAAACAACCAGAGAGTCAACACAGATTGAAAAAGCATCGAAAAAGATGGCTGACAAGAAAAACACCCGACGCACACTTAAAAGCGCACACTCATCTGACGAGTTTTTCTAACATAGGTGCCTAACTTTTTAAGCTCACAATAGACCAAAGTTGCAAAAAAAAAGGGACTCATATTTTTTACAAGGTTTGTCACAGGGAGGTCTGGTTATAAGGTCACAAGGTGTGACCGTTATAAGGTCAAGTCATCTTTTTTGCACTAAGGTCCAGTCAATTTTTGTGAAGCATGTTTTTTCGGAAAAAAATCTTTGAAATCATGTCTTTTTACGCTTGTTTGGATGAAGACCTCCCTTATGGTTATAAGGTGAAGTAAGTTTTCAAGGTTTAACCTTATAACCTTAATAAAGTGCTGGTACTTGTGTTAAAAAACTCGTCTCTGCGTATGAAAACTCGGCGCTCTACAGCTCGTCGGACGAATTCGACACGTCATTTGGGCCACCCGGTTTTTCCAGTACGCCGTCCAGATCGCGCTCGACGCCCTCTTTCGGCCAAATAAACGAGCCGCAGCCAAGACTCCGATTCAAGGATATTTTCGAGCAAGACTCAAATGAATCCTCGTTTGATTCATTTGAGTTTAATGGCGGCTGGCGAAACAGGATGGATAAAAAGTTTGGGAAAAAGACGTGGAAGAAGACTAGTGAGCCGGAGGAGCGGGCTCGACAAGAGTTGCAAATTGAGATACAGGGGGGTTGGTTATAAGGTCAGCCATTTGTGCCGTTATAAGTCAAGTCAGTTTTTTTCTTTTGCACTAAGGTCAAGTCAGTTTTTTCAAGCACTAAGGTCAAGTCACTTTTTTGAGTAGCATGTTTTTGGGAAAACATCTCTAAAATAATGTCTTTTTACGTTTTTTTTTTGAATGAACGCTAACTCGCAGAGGGAAGTATGTGCATATATGCACACGACTTGGTTTTTCGTCGATTTAAGGCATAAGGAGGCCCCGTAGGGCAGAATTGGTATTGCTGACCCCCCTCAACTTTTCGAGAAAATTCTATTGGCGGTATTTTTTTGTTTTTGCGTAGGTGGGATATTTCAAACAGCTCTCTAGGGGGCCATGGTGGCCCAAATCAATTTCTTAATAGTCAGATCGACGTAGTTTGACGAGCTCTACAACTAAAATGGCTTTACCAGTTTTACCAGAATTATTGCGAATTTTTAAGTGCGTGCATACGTGCACACAATTTTCCCCTACGGGTTATCAAAAAGTCCTTCCCCCTGAGAGTTAAGATGAAAAAAGTCCGTCTCAATTTGTAACCCTTGTTCTGACGTCGTGTGAACGCCGAGGTTTTCAACACTACGCCCATTCAGCGTCATAGTCCGCAAAACTTCGGCCAGCAACGAAAAAGTCCAAACGTTTCGATGCCCAGTGGAAAGACGGCTCGGCAAGTGCAAGAGGAAGCCGAATCGGATTTTTCATTTGACGACGACGACACCCTCGAAAATATCACAGTTGGCAACCTGGAGTCGCTGGAATCATTAGACACGATTCCAAGCTACCACAGAGACCAATGTGATCACTATTGGTACAACTGCGATTACTGTGCTGTCGTCGAAACAAGATCGAAAATTGGCAAAGACTTTTAGATTTAGCTGTTAATTCCTGCAATTTATTTTTTAGCTGTTAGTTCCTACAAATCACGATTTAGCTGTTAGTTGACATTTTGCACTATTTATTATTTTAATAAATTATCACAATCATTTTAAGTCTGTTATAGTAGTCGATATGCAAACAAAAATGCCTTTTTCGTCGAATTTTGGAAAACTTTTTTTTCGGTAAACCTTCTCGCCTACGCCCTGTTGTTCAAATAATTTTGAGCAGCAACACATTCGAATGCTTAATAGAGGCTTAACCCGCTGCCGCAGTTAAATTTTTGGTTAATATTTTCCATTTTGACCATAATTTAGAAACTAGTGAAATTTTTTTTATCACTTTCAGTCTTAACATGTTCCGCATCCGAACACTCGGGTCGACCCAAGGTAGACGCCTCTGCGTCGAGTAGTTAATGAAACCTTTTTCATGAAACCATCCCTTATTTGGCCTCGAACTAATTTATTGTCTAGGCGCCGGCGCAATACATTCGATATACACCGTCAGAGCAGGGTGCCGGCTTTGCGGGTGGTGCCAAACAACGCATCATCCGCATGGTTGAAACGCAGCAGGACCCAATGGAACCGCCGCGTTTTCGAACCAATAAGAAAATCCCCCGCGGGCCACCTTCCCCGCCCGCACCGGTCATGCACTCACCAACACGGAAATTGACACAAAAAGAGCAGCTCGAGTGGCGCATTCCACCAGCAATATCCAACTGGAAAAATCCAAAGGGTAAGATTTTTTTGTCCTTTGTTCTTACCCCCCCCCCCCTAAAATATTCGCTTGCGGTTGAACAAAGCGCGTACACTCCTAATGCCAACACAGTTATTTTTAAAAGCCTTAAAAAATAAAGCCTTAAAAAATTTTAGGCAACACCAGAGGTCGGCAGGAATTGATATTTTTTGTACCCTACCATTCACTGAAAAAAGGGTTCTAAAAAATTTGTACCCGAATTTATCCGAGCAAAAAAAAATTGTACCCTTCCATACCCTACTAGTGAAAATTACCCGAGTTTACCCTTTACCCGAGTTTTTTTTCTTGCAACACAATCATGTCTTTTTTGTCTTTTTAAAATGATTAATTTGAGTCTTATCCCGCTTTCATGAAGCCCTCTCGTTATGATATAATACAGTCCCTAGAAGGAGTCCCGACCTTCTAGTTGTGCAATTTGCGTTTCCTAAAAACGTGCACCGAGGCAGTCGTGCACAACTAGAGGGTGCTCAACTAGAAGGTCGGGACTGTATATGAGTCATATTATATGACTCATATTTTTTCGGTGGTTTTAGAGATAAGTAAATTTTCAAATGCAAATGCAAATTTCAATTGAAGGTCAAGACAGTTTTTAACCCCTGATAACTATTCGCCATTTATTATTAACTCGTACGATTTATGAAACCGCTTTAAGGTTTATTTTGGAATTAAAATTGTATTTAGGATATACAATTCCGTTGGACAAACGTCTTGCTGCCGACGGTCGTGGTTTACAGTCCAGTCATATTAACGAGAATTTCGCCAAACTGTCAGAAGCCCTTTATATTGCCGATCGTAAGGCACGAGAGGCCGTCGAAATTCGGGCACAAGTCGAGCGCAAATTGGCCGACAAAGAAAAGGTATTTTTTGAGGCGATAATTTCCAAAAACAAAACTGTTTGTTTGTTTGTAAATACAAGTTACAAGTTGTAGTCATTTTCGTACTTTTTGTGTTTAGGAAAGTAAAGAACGCGAGCTTAAAAAGCTTGCCGAACTTGCTCGTGACAAACGGTCGGGTGTTCAAGGCAGCCCCGAACGCAGCGACGATAAAGACGTCCGGGAAAGAGACCAAATCAGAAAAGAACGACACGATCAACGCGCCAGAGAACGAAATATTGCGCGCGCCGCGCCAGGAAAACAGTAAGTTGGAATACTGATTTTTACGATTTTTTTGAAACAACTTTTTAACACTTTTACCGGAAATTGTTTTTACCGAACAAAAATTTTGTTTGCTTTGAGATTACCAGTATATACACAGGGTATATATACAGGGTGCGCCGTTAACAGGCAGATTTTGGCCCGAAAATATTCCATCGATAACACTATTGAACGACTACGCATTGAGCCGTTAACGGGCATATTTATAAAAAAAAAATGTTCAGAAAAGAACTGCGTGCGATGGAGGACCGTGACATTTCTGAGCAAGTTGCCCTCGGAATGCCGGCAAAGAAATCGGGCGGAGACGCACTTTTTGATCAACGTCTCTTTGGCCAAAGCAAGGGAATGGACTCCGGATTTGATCGTAAGTATTATTTATATAAATGTGTGGTGAAAAACGCGACACCCTAAAACATCCTGATTGATGAAAATTTTATTTTTACAAATAAGATGTTTTCGATGTTTTGTGTGAAAATGCCGATATAAGGTTTTTTAATCTTAAAGACGGGTCAATGCCGTTGTGTCCAAATAAAACCCGAAATTACGAAAGTCCACTTTATATCTAAGATATTTCCTATAAAAAATCATAACATATCGATAAGAAGCTTGATAGGTGTAAAAATTGAAAAAAAAAACACTCCGACTGAATTTTCCTAAATTGGATATGTCCTTAAAAATGTTATAAATTTATTCATAAATTATAGGGGTAGTACAATTCCGGGACGGATTTTATTCGATCGCAAAGCGTCCCGGAATTGAACTACCCCCTGTATTACTGAAAATTATAAAAACATTTGTAATGCTTAATGTCTTAACTTGTCCAAGTTTTTTGTGGACTCCCAAATCCACACAGTCTCAAAATTTTATGTTTCAATAACTCATGATAAAAATAATCTCTAGGCCTAAAATTTATATTTGTCTTGAGCTTCTACGCCATTAATTTTTGCCATCAATAGTTGTTCTAAGGCTTTTATTTTTTTCGGTTATTAACAACATAAATTTTGATGCGTCGAGCTCATGCGTGGACGGGTTAATAACGCGGCACACAGCCCGGAAAACAACAACAAAAATAACTTGAAAAACACTTTAGATGGAAATGATGAGGCCTACAACATTTACGACAAACCCTGGAGGTCTGAAAACACGCTTTCCAATCATTTATACCGACCGCCCAAGAACCGCGACGGTGAACTTTATGGGGATGATATCGAAGAAATCGCTAAACAAAAGCGTTTTGTGCCCGACCGCGGGTTTGATGGGGCCGACGCGAGTGCACCTCGTGGGGCAGGGCCTGTACAATTTGAAAAGGACTCAGAGGATGTGTTTGGTCTTGATAAGTTGCTCGCTGATGTGAAAGCGGTAAGTTTTCAAAATTACAAAATTTTACAAAAATAAGGTTATACAATGTACAGGGAGTCTGGTTATAAGGTCAAGTCATCTTTTTTGCACTAAGGTCAAGTCATTTTTTTCTTGCATAAAGGTCAAGTCAATTTTTGAACTTTTTGAACTTTTTCCCAGCAGGTCTTATTTTGGAAAAAAATTTCAGATGGTTATAAGGTCAAGTCAGTTTTTCCAAAGTGCATTAGGGTCAAGTCATTTTTTAGGGCTTAACCTTATAACCAGCCCCCTGTATGCGTTATTCACTGAAAAAATCTGCAGCAGGGCCTTAAATTTTTGAGAATTTTTTGAGTTTTTTAAGGTGTATTAAGGTCAAGTGAGTTTTTCAGACTTTGACCTTATACCGTATGGGGACTCTCTGGCTCTGAGCCTTTATTAATAATAGCGTTACAAATCATAGGAAAATTGCTCAAATGCTCAGAGCTAGAGTCCCCATACGGTATAATAATTATATTATAATTACAGAAAAAATATTCAATCAATAACTGTACTTAAAAATANACATTGGTCTGGAAAATGCGCACAATTTGAAGGTCGTTTGCAAAAACATCGGCTTGAAAAAATGTGCACAATTTGGCAGTCACGTAAATTTTCCTGAAAAAGTGCACAATTTGGCAGTCGTGCACAATTTGAGGGTGCACAATTTGAAAGCCGGGACTGTACTTTATAAACAGGGTGCGCCGTTAACAGGCCGATTTTGGCCCGAAAATATTCCAGCGATAACACTATTGAACGACTACGCATTGAGCCGTTAACGGGCATATTTATAAAAAAAATGTTCAGAAAAGAACTGCGTGCGATGGAAGACCGTGACATTTCTGAGCAAGTTGCCCTCGGAATGCCGGCAAAGAAATCGGGCGGAGACGCACTTTTTGATCAACGTCTCTTTGGCCAAAGCAAGGGAATGGACTCCGGATTTGATCGTAAGTATTATTTATATAAATGTGTGGTGAAAAACGCGACGCCCTAAAACATCCTGATTGGTGAAAATTTTTGCAAATAAGATGTTTTCGATGTTTTGTGTTAAAATGCCGATATAAGGTTTTTTAATCTTAAGGACGGGTCAATGCCGTTGTGTACAAATAAAACCCGAAATTACGAAAGTCCACTTTATATCTATCATCAATAGTTGTTCTTAGGCTTTTATTTTTTTGGTTATTAACAACATAAATTTTGTTGCGTCGAGTTCATGCGTGGACGGGTTAATAACGTGACACACAGCCCGGAAAGCAACAAAAAAATAACTTGAAAAAACACTTTAGATGGAAATGATGAGGCCTACAACATTTACGACAAACCCTGGAGGTCTGAAAACACGCTTTCCAATCATTTATACCGACCGCCCAAGAACCGCGACGGTGAACTTTATGGGGATGATATCGAAGAAATCGCTAAACAAAAGCGTTTTGTGCCCGACCGCGGGTTTGATGGGGCCGACGCGAGTGCACCTCGTGGGGCAGGGCCTGTACAATTTGAAAAGGACTCAGAGGATGTGTTTGGTCTTGATAAGTTGCTCGCTGATGTGAAAGCGGTAAGTTTCAAAATTACAAAATTTTTCAAAAATAAGGTTATACAATGTACAGGGAGTCTGGTTATAAGGTCACAAGTGTGACCATTATAAGGTCAAGTCATCTTTTTTTGCACTAAGGTCAAGTCATTTTTTTTCTTGCATAAAGATCAAGCCAATTTTTGAACTTTTTGAACTTTTTCCCAGCACTAAGGTCTTATTTTGGAAAAGTTTCAGATGGTTATAACTTATAACCATCTGAAACTTTTAAGGTCAAGTCAATTATTCCAAAGTGCATTAAGGTCAAGTCATTTTAAGGGCTTGACTTTATAACCAGCCCCCCTGTATGCGTTATTCACTGAAAAAAATCTGCAGCAGGGCCTTAAAAATTTTGAGAATTTTGAAGAATTTTGAGTTTTTTAAGGTGCATTAAGGTCAAGTGAGTTTTTCAGACTTTGACCTTAAATAATCAGAAAAAATATTCAATCAATAACTGTACTTAAAAATATTTCAGGGTCAAAAAAGGTCGGGTGACAAAGAAGATAAATCCTCGAAAAGAAGAAGATAGTCGAAATGTTGCACTAGATGAAAAAAAAAAGACACCAAAAATATGTTGCTGCCGCTGAAATGATGAACATTTTTTTTATTCCGTTGCACCTGTTTATTCCCTTTTGTTAGGTCCATGTTAGGAAATCAGACACAGTAAATTTCCATTACAGTCCCTGCTCGTATTATGGCCAATTTAGGTTCCTGAAAAGGGCGTAGACAAAGTTCTGAAAAGAATCACCGCAAGCGGCGAAGGAACTGTAATACCACACACACATACACCCTAATCAGTTATCTTGTCAAAAATGGGTTATCTTAACAATTTTTGGATCGAAAGATTTGAAAAATTTCAATTATCTTACCAAACGCTCGACCCAATTATCTTCACGAACTTGAATTATCTTAAACTATTGTTTATGTTAAAATTACTGGTTAGGTTGTGTATTAGCCTATTGTCAATAATTCCCGAATGCTAATCGGCGTTTTACATGAATTTCCGCCGTCTTTTCTACTACATTTTCTAGAAAGCGATATTCGAGTTTTTAACGTGCGGAAAAAAACTCGAATTTGGCTATCTAGAAAATGCGAAAGAAAAAAAACGGCGGAAATTTACGTAAAACGCTGAGTAGAGTTCGAGTAGATATATAGAATAATTGCAACGAAAAAAAAGTTTTCTTTCAGTTTTATCATATCTGTGAAATACATGACTTGGGCAGGGCTGGGCATGATCTGCAGCCAAAGGACAGATTTTTGTTCTGGAAAAAATCCGAATGCCATGATAAAGAGTTTTAAAATAGGAAAGTTTTAAGCAGATTATGCCGAGCCGTTGTCTGGGAAAAAATAAACACGATATTTTTTCTTTCTACTGTGTGGTCCAAGTTGGACCGTCCAACAATGAGTCAGCCTGGGCAAATTAGCGCATGTAGTTGTATATTGTTTCCGCTTTAAAAGTGCGTGTAAAAATTTGCTCTGTCCGATTCATTGTTGGACCACACCGTAGGGCTCTATTTTTACCAGCGATTTAGGTTGAAAATTACGGGGATGGTGGCTAAAGGTCTGACATTTTGAACTTTATAAGGTCAAGTGAGTTTTTTGCACTATAAGTTAGTTGATGCGATCAAGTTAGTTTTTCTTTCAACAGAAATCATGGCTGTTTGCCCCGCTGGCACATTTTTTTCAATTGAAATCATGTCTTTTTGAACTTTTTTTTTGTGGAACAGTCCAATTTTTTTCAATTGGTTGTAAGGTCAAGTCAGTTTGATAGTGGTCCTTGACCGTATTTCCTCACCCAATATAGAACTTCATAAACGTGTAATATTTCGCATCGCCGTCGAAAAAATCATTTTTGGGAATAAATTTCTTGAATCGAACTTTTATTCTTCCAGAAATTTATTCTAAAAAAATCGATGCGAAATATTACACCATTTTTATGAATTATATTTAACCTAGATCATCTCGTATCATCAAGATATACCGCTAACAGTTGAATTAGTAGTTTATAAGACAAAAATAAGACCCAAAGAGACTTTAAATTCAATTAATGTCCGAAATCAGCGCATGGGCCATACACAAAAAAAAACTCTTTTTTTTTTCGGGACAAAAAGAACAAAAAATAAAATTCCGATACGAACAAAAACACTTGAAGAAACGGACGAATTACATTTCAGGAAAAAATATCCTTTCCCAATTTTACATGATGAGTCATATGTGATTAGCCAATCAAATGTGCGAATGAGTCCTTGAGATAATATTTCTTATTTTAGTGCGTTTTTTTTTTCGTTATTTAGCACCACATCATTTCTATTTTCATCTCCTAGCACTGTGAATTTTTTATTGCGACCTGTAATTTTTTTAAGGAAAGACAAAAATTAATAGAGAATTTTTTTAGAGAATGGCAAGTGGCAAATTGTATACCTACCCGGATAACTTCCGCGCTGATAAAATCCGTGCTGTAGCAAACATTTCTGGCTACAACCTCCAGGTTTGTCAAAAGTCATTTATTTTTCGATGTACAGGGGGTAAGCCAATTCCGACACGTTTTTTATCTGAGCGAAAACGTGTGAGAACCAAATTACGAAAATAAAAAAAAGTCTCGGAATTGGATCACCCCTGTATATTGTAATAAGGTTTGGGTAGTTTTAACATTTTACTTTTATTTAATTTTTGAATAAATATGGATTACCTTAATTGAAACAAAATTTTTGTTTGGCACCAGGTTATCTTGAGAAAACGGGTAATTTCGGTGGATTTGTTCTCAATTATAGGTTTTCCTAAATTACTTGGTGCCTAATAGGCACTGGCTATTATGACCGTATTTATTAAATAATTTAACAACTAGGGGAGTTTTACAAAAATTTGTACCGGCTGGTCGGTGTGAAAAGCGACCAATTATTGACAAGTGAAATGTCGCAGATTGCGTATTCAAGAATTAAAAAAAAAAACTTTTCAACAATTGGTCGCTTTTTATACCGTCCAGTCAGTATCTATCTATCTATCTATTTATTTGCTGTTCGGCACGACTGCACCGTTTCCCGTACTATGATACAGCAGTAACATAATACAGGCAGTTTTTGTACAGAGAATAATAGTGTGTCCGATATTTGCAGTAAGTTGTTTTTTCTAATACATAATCTAGTATAGCAATAAAACTAGAAGTGAATTAAATCATGAGTTCTAATGTATAAGATCTAATAAGTCACTGAAAGTAACGCGCGCAGTATATTCAGTCTCAGTTATGAATAATTAGAAACCTAAACTAGATGGTAGCAAAGTAAATATACAAGAAAATGGATCTAGAATACAGTCCATACTCATTTATCGGACGATTGCTCGTTTTCCCGGACGCTTTTTCGGCCGAAATGGGGCCATTCTAATAGAAAAACGGACCATTTTGTGACGATGCTCTTTTTCGGACGATATTTTTGAGAACCGAAAACGTCCGAGAAATGAGTAAGGATTGTATTTACAAATAAAATTCTGGATTCCCATTTTTATAAGGTCATGTCATTTATTATCGCGGCCTTGAAACTTTATGGGTGTAAATAAAAAAGTTTTTACAGTTTTTTACAGTTGTCTATTTCTGGTAGTTATAACTTATAAGGTCAAGGATTTCTAAAAATGTCATAGGGACTTCATAATTACCCCAAAAAGGGAGACATTTTTTTCAAAAAGACATTTGAAATTGTTTCATATACATAAGGTATATTGTAATATTTTTTGTGTAGGTTGCACCAGAATATGTTCACGGCGTGACCAACAAAACAGACGAATTCCAAGGTAAGTTTTTCGGAAAGGTACCCGCATTCGAGAGTGGGGACACTACACTCTGCGACGACACCGCAATCGCCCACTTTGTCGGAAACCAACAGACACGTGGTGGCGACCGAACCCATGACGTCATCTGCTGGGCCGGATTCGCTGAGGGCAATCTGTTGCCGGCCGTCGCCCAATGGGTCTGGCCCACACTTGGCATTGTGGCCCCAAACAAGAACCACGTCAATGATGCCAAGGCCAATCTCAAGGTCGGTTGAAAATTTGCAGGGAACAAAATTGATGTACAAATCGAGCACGAGTTAGGGTCATTTCTTTTTTTACAATACATGGACCAATATAGACTATTGTGGGCGCACAAAAATATCTTCGAGTTCCAAAATTTTCGAAAAATACCGTTTTTTAGACCGGCCAGTTAACTTTTTCTATACGTAAAAACAGGAATTAAAAATGCTTTAATCGGTTATACTGTGTGTTGGAGCTAAGGCTGTCGTGGTGCTGACTAACTAGCGATAAAATCATTAAAATCAAATGCGGACAGTCTGAGCTGCAACCCACAGTATGTTTATTTATATACAGCCCGACCTTCCAGTTGCGCACCCTCTAGTTGTGCACGACTACCCAGTTGTGCGTTTTTTCAAGAAATTTTACGAGGCTGCCCACTGGCAGTGCCCAGACTACCAAATTTCAAATAAAAGTACAGATTCGTAAATTTTGCCTCGAAAAGCAAAAAAAACAGAAACAATGTATCATGACGAGCGACTGATTAGTTGTGCACGACTGCCTAGTTGTGCACGTTTTTTTTTTGGGAAACGCAAAACCAAAGTTGTGGTTTTCTGAGCGCTCAAAATAGCGCTTGAATATTTTTCCATGACTTGCAAAAAANTTCTTAAAATTTGTATGAGCAATTTTGTAAATTCAAATTTTTATCGCAATTTCCAAACGTCAAAATTTCTAGAATTTGATGGTCGAATAAACTTGACATTACTTGATAACAATAGCCAACACCTTAAATTGTAATAAAAACATCAAATGTATGACAAAAATGGACTTTACTTGTTTTCGGATTCAGTTTGTAAACAAATCGACTGATACCTCCTTAAATAGAAATCCTGTCTTTTTTCACTTTTTTTTCGGGTGACGACCTCCCCCCTCTAGAAATTCATATTTTTTGGATCTAACGAAAAAAATGGTTGGTTAAAAGGTCAAGTCAGTTTTCTAGTCCTTGGCCTTATAACCAACCCCCTGTACTATACACAACTGATAACCAACACCGCCTGTATCCCGACTTTATCGATATGAAATGTCATTTTAGGAAGCTCAATTTGACGCCAAGAAGTTCGCCGAAGTTTCCGGTAAGGGTGGCAAGGACAACAAGAAGGCCGCCAAGAAAGACCAGCCAAAGAAGGAGGCTGCCCCCAAAAAGGAAAAGAAAGCGGCCCCAGCTGCCGAGCCCGAAAAGCCCAAAGAGGCCAAGCCCGCCGATCCATGGGGTAACTGTGGCAAGTTCACAATGGATATGGACGCCTGGAAACGATTCTTTTCCAACAACCCCGAAGAACAGTCGATTGAGCACTTTTGGACGCTTATCACGCCAGAGGTTAAACAAAACTACTCTCTCTGGTATGCCGATTATTCATATGCCGACGAGTTAACAATGGACTTCATGGCCGCTAACTTGGTCGGCGGTATGTTCCAGCGTATCGAAAAACTCCGAAAACACGTATGTTGAAAAACAAATAAAGTAGAGAAAAAGTTAAAGAATCTGGGTTACTACTAAAATTAAAACACCGCCTTGATACAAAATTCGCTGTATAGGGGGGTCTGGTTATAATGTCAAAAAAATGCACTAAGATGAAGTAATTTTTATCTTGCACTAGGGTCAAGTCAATTTTTTTGAAGTATGTGTTTTGGGAAAAAATCTTTGAAATCATGTCTTTTTACGCTTTTTTTTTGGATGAAATTTTTTTATGGTAAATCCGACCTCTATTTAAACGTTCAATTTTGTGCCTATCATGATCCAGAACTGGCCAGTTTTGCTGAAACGGACACAAGGGATTACAGTTTTTAAATATGACCCACCCTGGGAGGTCATTTGAAATATGACCCCTCAGGGGTCAAATTATAGGAAAGAGAAAATTTTTTGTGTAATAAACGTACGCCCTTTTTAGGCCTTCGCCTCCGTCATCGTTGGCGGTACCACCCGTGACCTTAACATCACCGGTTTGTGGTTCTGGCGAGGTGATTCCTTGGCCTTCGAGCGATCCCCAGACTGGCAAATCGATTACGAGGTCTACAAATGGACCAAGCTCGATTGGGACGCTCCAGAGACCAAAGAGATGGTTTACAAATACTGGAAGTGGGATGAAGCAGCCAAATTCGGCGGCAAAGCATTTAACGAAGGCAAAATTTACAAGTAAGCCGAAACAAAATAAAAATAATATTATCCCTGTAAAACCATCAGCACAAACACTTACTTGCAATTGCTTGACTCGAAAGTCGTTAGGAAATAATTAGATCGGATTTCACAAAAAAAAAGCAACCAACAGTTCTGCGGAAACCAAGTTCAGTCTCCTTATTTATTGTCTCGAGATAAATAAAGTGGATAGGAATCGAATTGAAATTAAACCGTGCTGGACATTCATTCCGCCGCTGGTTCGCTTATATCTAGCGCAGTTTTAATTAGACGGCGTTTTTAATATGTCAATTGAATATTTTCTAGATGAAATAATTGTCCAAGAAATGAACGCAATATTTCATGAAAGCAAGACTTTGAGAATTTAAAGAGAAAAAAAAAAGTCATGAGCAATCAAAATTCTCAAAGTCTTGCTTTCATGAAATAATGCGTTTATGATTTTTTATGCAAAGTGAAGCTAAAAATATATTATTTGTTTATAACGGAGCACTTTTACAATTAGATCTTTGTTCGACGACAAATTGACCGGTCGGATCACGAAAAACTGACCTTTTTATTTACCGGCGTACGAGGCCTCACGAGGATCAAATTGTATTATATGTCTTAGAGTAACTGACGGTTAACTTAACGGAAATTTTACAACCTGTTCGGTTTCACCTTTGAGAAACCGGCAATTTTCGATTTTGAAAATCATCAATTCTGGCCGTTTGTAATTTAAATCAAGTTCGTACCATGTACGGTCTAGGGGATGGCCTATCTCAGATAGGAAAGTATTTGCCTACAATCGCAAAAAAAAAAATTCTAGAAAAAATATTTGTGTCTTACCAGCGAACCGGTGTGGTTACTATCGTAACATGAATGTTAATGGTACGAATATGTTTTTATGTCTTCTCTGTTTCATTATTTTGGATGCAGGCTAGGTGGTATCCACATTAGGATCGTTTTTTGGTTATCGTAAAGATCGGCCCTAATGGCGGTTAATTGTTCTAAAATGCTATAATCTTTAGAAGTTTTACAGAAATTTAAGCGGCGTTAAATACCGTAGTACATGGAAAACTGATTTATAGGGAGGATATTGAATAATCAACATCTTATATTCTCTTATGTGATTCGTGAGTTCAATGACCTCCCCAATATTTTAGGGTCGTTTTGCGTTTATTTAATTGCAAAAACAATATCAAAGGTGCAACGTAATTTAATGACTTATTTTATTAAACACAATTACGCTCAAAGCGCTTCCGAAACTTGTCGAAATTGGCCCTCACTCAATTTCAGTAAAAGTGGTGATTCAGCTAAAATAACGTTATTTTTTTCTGATTTGATTAATAAAGAATTTCGGTCTATGGTCATTTAAGTGAAGTTAGAGTGTAAGTATTGAATGGTCAATCATTATTTGAACTGCACTACCTAACCAGTTATCTTCCCACCAAATGTCAGAATAAGCGCTGGATGTTTTGGGCACCGTCTGAACCGGTTTTTATTATTTGCCGGCGATATGGTAATCCGTCGTAATTATTACCTTTCGCCGGAAACGAAAGCAGACTCATTCAGATTTTTGGGACTAAAGTCAAATCAAAAGCATGATTTTTTTAGAAAAAAAATGTTTAGCATCAGTTGCTTTAGTTGCTCGCGGTATTGAACCATAAGCGGTATTTAATGCTTGTTTTGCGGGGCAATAAATAATTTATTTTTAAGCTAGGCAGCTTTCAAGCGTTTACATGAGCATTATTATCGTAAATCGTAAACTATTGTTTGTTTAAAGTTAATTTTAAGTCGTATAGAGAATCTATCACAAATGTCTTTATTTCACTTTCGGAAACGTTAAGATCCGCTTTTGCAAGAGCGGGCAGATTTGCACCAACGCGCCTTTAATAAATTATTCAACATAATTTGTAACCCCCGCCCTTTTTTCGTTATTGTTTTTTTTTTCTTGAACGCGGGCCAAATTTCGCTGAGCTTTTTATGTTTTGATCGGATTCAAGGAGCTAATTTTCCGGATGCCTAAGTACCTTGAAGCATTCTCGGGTTTTAAATTCTTGGTGAATTCCACAAATGTCATTAGTTCGGCGCAAAAGTCATTTAAAGCGTTTGTCCAAATTTGGACTAATGAACCTCTGGGAGTTGAGGTCAATTTTTCAATAAAAGTCATGTATTTTTATGTTTTTTCCGCGTGAGGGCCTCAAAAATGTCGTTTTTAATGAAAATCATGTCTTTCGAAAAAAAAAAATATTTTGTGGGCGAAGTCTAAAAAGTCTCCAATGTTTGTTTTATGCATTCAGCTAATTTTTCAGGTTTTGACTTTTTAACCAATGTCCACTGACGACTTTTTTTTCACTGTTGCATTCATGGTGGAGCCTACTCCTAGACGATTCAAGATATTAATTTAATTTAAATTGCATCGAGTCCCTAAGACTCATGGCTTCAAACGAAGCTAGGTCCCGAACCGGTAAGATAAATTTTACCGGTCAAAAAAACCGGTCAAATATTACATTTAAATAGTACTAAAATAAACAATTATACCGTTTTATATCGGTTTAATAACTAATTTTTTTAATTTAGACATTTTCAAGCTGTACAATAACATATCATAACAATATACCATGTAAAAAACGGACGATTAACCTCTTAATGGCAAGTTTGAAATTTAACACATCGTCGGTTTGAACTTCGAGGAATCGACAATTCTGAACTTTGACCGGTTTTTTGACCGGTAAAATTCTTCTGACTGCTTCGGGACCTAGTTGCGTTGATAGGGATGAGTCTTAGGTACTTGATGCAATTTAAATTAAGTTTTTATCTTAAATCGTCTAGGAGGAGTAGGCTCCACCATGAATGCAACAGTGAAAAAAAAGTCGTCACTGTAGATTATAAACTGAAAAATGCAAATTTACTCGGCTTCAAGATCAAGAGTAACGCAACAAGCAATTTGATGAATAAATAACATCTCAAATAAACAGTTTGCAGAGTAGAACATCTAGAAATATAACCGACAATACACCACCTAACCAGTTATCTTAACAAATGTATTTTTTCTCAATAAGTGTTGAGGGAATTTAGTTTTGGTTAGCTAATTGGAAATCGCGATTCATTTTCGTCCAAAATGTGCTATGATGATCCAACTTTGTTAATATAACTTGTTGGGGTGTATACAATGACGANGTTTCTCGATCATTAAATTTCAAGGTCACGAAGTTGAAAAAATTTCCCATTTTTCCATTTTTTCGAGATATTTTTTTTTCTAGACCACTTACGCAAAATCGCCTTTTGACGATTGTGCGCCTTTGTAGTAGAAATATGTAGCCGAAAAAACAAGTCGATATGACTAACGATGTTCAATTGATGCTCCAGAGAAGCTCAACTTTGTGTGAAGTTCAAGCCGACGTGGGGGGTCGGCGCTGGTATATATGAAATTAAAAATCATGATGTGTTTAAGTAGAACCCTTGTTATTATAATACATAACAAAAAACAATGTGATCGTTGTTGTAAAAGGGATTTTATAGCGTTTTCCCCGAACGTGCAGTTTGTAAACAACACGACTGACCGGTCCTTAAATCGTCTAGGAGGAGTAGGCTCCACCATGAATGCAACAGTGAAAAAAAAAGTCGTCACTGTAGATTATAAACTGAAAAATGCAAATTTACTCGGCTTCAAGATCAAGAGTAACACAACAAGCAATTTGATGAATAAATAACATCTCAAATAAACAGTTTGCAGAGTAGAACATCCAGAAATATAACCGATAATATACCACCTAACCAGTTATCTTAACAAATGTATTTTTTCTCAATCAGTGTTGAGGGAATTTAGTTTTGGTTAGCTAATTCGAAATCGCGATTCATTTTCGTCCAAAATGTGCTATGATGATCCAACTTTGTTAATATAACTTGTTGGGGTGTATACAATGACGAACAATATTTTGACGATGTTTTCCAGCTTGCAAATTGTTAATTTGACATATTAATTATTCCCCAAATCGCTTGTTTCGTGAGATATATATTATGTGTCCATTATTTCAGGTAGGGGCCATAATTATTGACGCAAATATAGTTGTTGGATTTTCTCTAGACTCATTACTAGTTAGGTGGTTTTTTTTTTAAGGGAACCGAAAAATGGGGCGGCATCTCACGGCCGCAATATTAAAGATAATTGCCTGATTTTTTTTGCATCGAAGACTGGAAAAAAATTAGCAAAGATTGAACGAGACCGATTTTTTTGTTTTGAACCGGAAGTACCGGTAAAAAGCGGTTAAAAGTCGAAAATATCGGTTTCTCGCGAACGGTACGATAGAATTTTTTTAAAATTAGCCCAGAAGTCTAATTTTTTGTACCGGTTATGATGGTGGTGTCAAAATTGTAATATGNTTAACTGACATGAATAACTGACTTAGTACTTGACCTTAGTACATATTTTTGTGGGGGCTAAATTTCATATTTAGCCTTCCAGTATTTTATAAATTATAATATCTTCGTTTGTTGCATCTTTGGCTCTCCGAAAAATGGGCGATTCATACTATAAACTTCATAGCAAGTTGCTATAAACAACTCGCTCAAATTGTAACAGGACTGTATTCGTGGAATTAAAATGATCCCCAGACGAATCACTGCAATTTCGCCCGGCTAATGTTAAATTCACACTGTAGCGTTATATTTCAGTATATTATTTCTAAGCTACATTATACTGAAATATATTGATACAGTGTAAATTTCACAGTAGCCGGGCGAAATTGCAGCGATTCGTCTGTGGATCATTTTAATTCCACGAATACAATCCTTACTATCAATACGAGCATTTTTTGTGAAAAATGTCCCCTAAACAGTGAACATGGACATTAAATCGTGTTGGTATATTACAGGGACGGTATATATGAAGTAATCTCAATTTTTTCAACATAAATCACGTTTTTTTTGTATTTTTCGGACGAAGAACCTTCGCTGCTGCAATAGTTACAGAATAAGCAATTTGAAGAATAAATAGATTGGCAAATAAACAACTCGTAGAATAGAAGACCTAGAAATATATTTTGTATCGATGTATATTCTCACATACTCATGCCACTGATTGAGTCATTAACTTTTAACAGAGAATTAACAATCAGAAAATTTTTCTAGTTTTCAAGCGTGCTAATTGTTTATTTTCAATGTTATTTATTCTACAAGTCGCTTGTGGTTAAAACACATTAGTGCCCAATTTTTAAGTTAAAGGGACCATAATTATTGGCGCAAATTTGGTTAGTGGATTTTCGCTAGAATCAAAAGTAGTGCTTATAGACCACGTCACTTTTTTTGTGACAACCACTTTTCTCAAGAAGACCACTTTTCTTGAAATAATTTTTGTGGGGGCTAGTTTTGCAAGATTAGCCTTCCAGCGATACCCTAAGCAAAGTAGACGTGACATGTTATAAAATGGACCTTTTGCATGAGTTGCGTGGTAAATTATTGCTGGTACAAACTTAGTACAGGGAGTGCTGGTTATAACTTATAAGGTCTGACATCCAGAGGTCGACGTAGCATCCATGAACAAGTTTACTAAAACTTCCGACCAAGGAATGGAGTTTGCGAGTTAAGCTTCGTTAATGGGTTAATTTATCATCCTATAAAAATAGTAGCTTGCGAACCGTATTAGGAATTATGTGCTTATTGTTACCGTGTTTGTGTTCTTAAGCTTTTATAAAAGAGAAAACGGCATTTACTTAAACCTACTGTACGTATGAGCTTTGTTGGCATTTGATCCAATTAACTTTATATTCATTAACCTGCGCAAAACAAACATTTTTTGTGGTCGCGTTCTTGTTGATTGTCTAAGTTAAAGACTTAAAAATGAAAAATACAAGTAAGCGTCTCGAATTAATACATTTAAATTCCAATAATACAGTCCCGACCTTCCAATTGTGCAATTTGCGTTTCCGAAAAACGTGCACAATTGAGCAGTCTCGTAAATTTTCCAAAAAAGTGCACAATTGGGCAGTCGTGCACAATTGGAAGGTCGGGACTGTATAATATTTTGGCACAAACAAGTGTCTATTTAACTCGAGTTGAGGACCTAGATTTTTTTTGGTGTAAGACCTAAAATATACAATACAGTTAAGAATGAGGGGGAAACATTTAAAAGACAAAAAATTCTGGTCCTTATCGCAGCGTTTTAGCGCACTGGATTTTGCTGATAATAGAGTCGTCAAGGGTTGAGCAATTGTTATACTCGCATTTTGCCCGATATGTCCGGTGCGAGCGTTATTTTCGATTTTACAAAAACGTGATTTGATGTNAATGGGTTAATTTATCATCCTATAAAAATATAATTGGGCAGTCTCGTAAATTTTCCAAAAAAGTGCACAATTGGGCAGTCGTGCACAATTGGAAGGTCGGGACTGTATAATATTTTGGCACAAACAAGTGTCTATTTAACTCGAGTTCAGGACCTAGATTTTTTTGTTTGGTGTAAGACCTAAAATATACAATACAGTTGATAATGAGGGGGAAACATTTAAAAGACAAAAAGTTCTGGTCCTTATCGCAGCGTTTTAGCGCGCTGGATTTTGCTGATAATTGAGTCGTCACGGGTTGAGCAATTGTTATACTCGCATTTTGCCCGATATGTCCGGTGCGAGCGTTATTTTCGATTTTACAAAAACGTGATTTGATGTCAAAAAACGCCTGCATCAATGAACTATACCTTGAAGTAAATAAGAAAAAAACAAACTAAACGTACAGGCGTTGTTTGTTATACGGTCTATTTTTGACGTCAAGTCATATTTTTCTACAAAATTATAATTTTGACATTTTTTATTGGGAAACTCCATTTTTTCCATTCAAATGGTTATAAAGTCAAGTCAGTTTTTGTTTTTATTTGTTTGAAACATATTACTTTACAGTTTCTGAAATTTTGGTATTAAAAACCCTTTAACCACTCCCTGAACATTGTTGAGAACAAACGGTTTCAATGGCGTTTAACGATTGTATTTCATATGATCACCGAATCATAATTCTCGCATGAAAAATCATGTAAAGGGATATTTACGAAATAAAAATTCCTTAACCCGACAACACTCGTCTTTAGTGAGATACATTAATTTGACAGTTTATTCTTGGTAAATTTACTTTCATTGAAAAACGTCATTGGACTTGAAATTGCCATAAATCACTCGTCTAGAATTTTGTTACAATTAGAACGTTAAGAAACAAAAAACGAACAAATCAAATATGAATTGTGGTCTTTCTTTGTGTTCAATTTTTCCAAGCTACAAAATGTGTTACTTTTGTTTGCCTTTTTTCATGACAAATTTTTGAGGGTCGAATAAGTTCCACAACTTGTCAAACGAAAATATCCATTTTGAGGTCAAAGCCAGATTGAGCAAATAAATTTTGAAACAATGACATGTTTAACCAAATTTTTTGCCTCAAATAAGCCATTCCACAATGGAAATTCCATGTTTTTGAATAAAAAAAAATTGTAAAGAACACGTTGATAGACTGGATAAAGGATTTGTCGCAAATCCATGTATTAGAAGCGCTAAATTGTATTTAATTCCAATTTTCATTACATTGGGTTTCGTTTAAAAAAAAAAGTCTTTTGAAAGTGCATTTAAGGTCTTATGATACTTTTTTTCCTTGAGACCTTATAACTAAGGTTCTGTAATTGGCCCGCCTTTTTTATTCAATCTTCGGATAAAAATATTGTACAAAATCTTTTATTTATTGAATTTATCTAACTGAAAACTTAAGAAAAAAGTTCTGGGTAAATTATACTTAATATATCGTCTATAGTTTATTCGATGGTTTTAAGGTCAAGTCTGATATAAAATGACTTGGAGGTCACGTCATATGTTGACCTTGACCTTGTTACTATCCACTGTACAATTTCACTTCAAATCGATACTCTAGCCAAGTTAGTTTGAATACAAAGTAAGCACGTTGGGTAAACGTCAGTTAAACTAACATTAAATTACTAAAAGAAGCCAGTTTATTTTAAATAATTTTATCCCGAGATCGGAAAGGTGCCAAAAACATCAAACAATTGTTTTTTCTCTTCGATGGATCATTAAGCCGCATGTCGCCCAGCAGAAAAATTATCGCCATTTTTTAGTAGTTTTGCAGCTGAACTGTAAATTTACAAAATGTCAAAAAAATCTCCTTGATTTGTCAGCGTTTCATTGAACAAATTCAAATTTCGTTTATGACACGTACTTCAGGTAGCAATTATCCATTACATATTTTTTTTGAGAAAAAAATCAACAGCCACATATGTTTTAAATAAAATTTTAGACCTTATGTTTAATAGTCATTGGCTATATAACGAAATTGAATTATTAGCAAAATTTTATTCGATACTACCGCTCAGGCACTGAGCAGTTATCTTTCGAAAAATGCTTATCTTGCGATTTTTCGAGGACCAAATTCCCAAAATAACTGCGCATCTTGTGTATTAAAAAGTAGGCTTCTATTTTTTTTTCCTAAAAAAATCACATGACGGACGGTCACATAATGATGGTGTACGAGGCCTGTACTTTAAAGAGAAAGAGCAATCCACCGACATTTAACATATACTATAGTCTATAGTATACTGTAATGAACTGTCGGCGGATTGCCCTTTTTCCATAAAACGCAATATCAGGATTAAGACGGTGCTGGTGCAGATTATGAGGGCCGGGACCTTAGTTCATTATATTGTGTTTATGGCACAATTGTTAAAATAATATTTGTATAATTTGTACATTATAAGGCTTATTAAGTGTTACTGTTCCCAGCAACTCAGCTGTTAAGTTGTCGACTACTTATTGACTTCAAATAAAACACAAAAAAGGATTAGTGGTGTTCAGTTGATTAAAGTGGTTGTATTTCCTGTCGGATTTTGTCGTTTTATTTTTTGCGACATCAATAAATTCATGAGAATTTCATTATTTCTGAGAAAAAAAAAACGAAATCCAAATAGAAAACGAGCTAAAAACCAACACTTAAGATTAGCGAGCGTGTTTTTGACCATTAAAGCAATATGCCGCTTTAGATTATCTGGGCGCTTTTTTGATCTTTTCGATACATTTTTACCATGTTTTTTGACACAATCATCAAACAACCAGACGTTAGTCATGTATGATTTTATTTTTGTTTTTCCATGGGTGGGCACTTCAAAACTGCAATTGCGCTTGTTTTGGGTTGTTTTGGATAAATTATACACACATTTTCGAAGATATAACTGATATCATATAAGTAGGGTGATTATAGTTCATAAGAGGCCGGGTCTTTTATCCAATACTGGGGTTGGTCATAAGGTCAGCCATTTGGACCGTAATAAGGTCAAGTCGGTTTTTTTGCACTAAGCTTAGCTAAGGTCAAGTCAGTTTTTTTTTTGCATTAAGGTAAAGTAATAAGGAGTTACCTTATTATGAATTCCCTGCCACTAACAACACTGTTGATTTAATATAGCGTGGTTGATAACTTTTTTACAAGTCATCCAGATTCTCAATGAAGGCATGAAATATTTTATTTCAGAAACATGCTTTTTGGGGCAAAAATCTTTAAAATCATGTCTTTTTACACTTTTTTCGAACGAAGACAAATGTTTCGAAACAAATTGTTCATTTTAGGCCGTTTCCCGAAAATGAACTAGTACCTTCCCTCGCCAAGTTATTTTTATCAATACAATTATCAGATTTTTCTTTTATTCATTTCTAAAAACTAGGCTCTGTTTTTCGTTGTACATTTCGTTTGTATCTTGGTTTAGAGCCATTTTTAAAATTAGTGATTGGCTTTATGTTTTGGCACTTTTCCTATCGCTCCCGAAACGACCCGATAAACAAATCATTAAAAAAAACTTTCAAACTTTTTGGAGCACATTCTAATAATTGTATACGATTAAGAAGAATTTTAACGTTTGTCCTGAGAAGTTCGACTTTTTCGTTTATGACGCAACTTTCTTGTTTAGAAGCCCGTTTAAATCTTTGTTCTTTTTTTCTCATAATTTTGCATGGGAATTGACGTCATAGTCTTTCTGATAAAGTCACTTATTCATGTTTTTCGTGCAGTTTGCCGCTAAAAAAAGAACGCATAAAGTATTGACTTTGTTTCGTTTTTTTGTTTGTCTACACCACTTGCGCTGTTATCTTGCACACAGTTATATTTACAGGGGTAGTCCAATTCCGGGACGCTATTTATTCCAAAAAAATAGCTTAAGTTCAATTCCGTAACACAAATCCATTTCCCGGACGGTTTTAAGTAATAAAATAAGACTTAAGTCCAATTCTGGGACAAAATGTGACTTTGAGTGAAAATCGAAAAGTAAGTAATTTTCGTCATGTTTTCGTAACATTTCTTCATTTTATTGCGAAATTTTATAATTTTTATTTTAGTTGCCTACGCAATGCGTAGTTATGTTGCATTTTTTCTTAAGCTGTGTAGTTATTTTACAGTTGTTTTAATTAAAAAAAAATTTCTGATGCACACTACGCAGTTACACTACGCTTTTTTCGAAATACTTTTGCAAGATAATTTCAGGTACTTCTGTCCGTGTTCCTTGTTAAGGTTTCTGAGATACATGATATATAAATTATCCGGTGGCGTCTTAGAAACGTGTAAAAATGAAAATTATGGTTAGGTTTATTTTGCTGGTTCCATACAAAAGACAAAAAAGTGTCTAAATAATTAATCAGCTGTAATTCTCGTAACAGTGGTGCTGGGCTAAAGAGGACCGATTTGGTAACAAATGGTTAACAAACTCGTAAAACAAAATGACACCTCCAGCTGCACCGGGTCAACGATAATGTCTCGTTTGCGTTTAAAAAATATGACGAAAGAAATAAAGTTTGGTTAAATATTTACAAAATCATATCAGTTGATTGAGAGCGTGACATGCGATAAAAATCCTCTTCAAACATTTTTACATTTGTAACGTTATGGGGTATTCAATGCTGATTACTAATTCAAAACTGTACTTTATTTTGAAATCCCAAACTATGTTGCATAGTTGGTTATAAGGTATGCGATTTGGTCCGGTATAAGGTATTTTGTGCGATTACGGTTTAATGGTATTTTCAAAATATTGTCTTTTTGAAAAGAAATCATGTCTTTTTGAACGTTTTTTTTGGTAAACTAAGGTTTTGGGGGCCTTTTTCTTAGGTGCTTACAAGGTTTTAGGGTGTTTTGAAAATGCATTTGAGTTCTTAACCAACCCCCTGTATAATTTTGGAAAAAAATATGATGGATACAAATTTTGGTCAAAATGGCATAATTTTTTCATAGGGATTGAAAGGTCAGCGATATAACGGTGCCGGGCCGGGTTAAACGGTGCCGGGTTAAGGTCCCAATGAAAAAGTTGCCAAAAATACCATTTGACTTAATCCCAAAAATACTACAAGACCTGAGTGCAAAAATACCATACGACCTCACTATAGACCAAATCCCAGACCTTATAGCCCCGGTGTAGTTTTTTAGGGTCAAGTCAGTTGGTTTTTTCGTAAATCATAAGACATGATTTTTGTGCTTTTAAGAAAAAGTTTTTGTGTCAATTTTTTGACCTTGACCTCTTAGGCACTTGTAATTATTTGGACTGACCTAAAAAATAAGTCAAATAAAGTAAAATTTTATTGACTTGAGTCGAATTTATTTAATGGGTGACAGGAACGCATGACGTCCCTCGAAGAACTGCCCGGATTCCGCGGGCAAAAAATGCGCAGTAAAAAATGTACACAAAATACCCCGCGGTAATATTTGTCCCATTGACATGGCGTGGCTGATGGCACTTCTTAATCTGACATAATTTCAAATATTATTTTCTTTTATTCGTCTTCTGACAAATTTTTCCAGAATTCAGCTGCGTTGACCTTCGGCCTAAATAAATTGTACGTTTTATTATTTTTTGAATCAGACGGCCTGACCCATAAAATCATCTTTATTGTGGTTTAAGTGCGGCCACATAATGGCATTAGTCTAGTGTACGGACAAATAGAATTGTGGTTATGAACTCAAACATGGGTTCTTAACAGGATAAGTGATATATGGAAAATTTGGTTTTGTCCAGTAATGTGCATCATGATGTGCATGAAATTCCGAGAAA
>SCLG01000084.1:293455-307492 GCA_004367875.1 Oikopleura albicans | reverse complement strand
TTCCTAAAACATTATTGAGAATGTGTGACACACATTGTGTGGTATTAGGAAATAACTTTCGAACACTTAAATCAGTGTCCCATTTATGTTTTTACAGTTAAATCCGTCCCGTACTTTGCTTGAGTGCTGTAACGTTTTTTTCCTAAAAATATACCGTGTGTTTGAGCTCACAATGTTCCCGTGATGCCAAAATAACGTTGTTACGGGTTATAGGGGGTACTTTTCTTTAAAAAAACACATGAAGATTGATTAAAGCCGGACAATCTGAGCTCCAGCACACGGTAATATTCTCAGACTATACATTGTTGAAAAATACTGCGTTGAAAATGAACCGCTTGGCTGAATTGTTGTTCGTTTTTTTTCCATTAGGATATTAGAAAAACAATAATGTATTAGAATGCCCATTTTGATAATTACTTTTGTTGGGTAACGTTCCTTCACCAAATGATTAATTTTGTAGGATTAATAAAATACAAGCTCTATTTTGTGTTTCTGGTTAGCTTTCTAATCGATCAGTCTATGTTGGTTTAAGTTGTCATAACTCATAATAGTATTTAATAAACGCAAACAATAATAAAAAAGGAGCTGTATAAATGCTAATGTGCCCAACTTTCGACAACATGTGTTTGGGGGTAAACATAAAAAGCGAAAAAAAATGTGGCGTAACCGTTTCATTTTCATTTTCTTTTGCTCTTAATCACCAGTGCCGAACGAACTTGGCGAAGTTGAACTTTGTGCTCGACAAGTGTAATTGTTAAATTTTGTAAAGCGTCTTTTGTTACCCTGGAAGTGATCGACCACAAAATTGGATACCATAGGTTTCAAGAAATAAAAAAAGAATAGAAAAAAAAGATAATAACTTTTGCTATCTAAACAGCACGCGTCTTTACCATTCTATATATATTTTCCATTCTTCTTGGCAGCTTAATTGTTTCCAGCTTGATATTATTTTTTTTGTCTTTCTTCGAGCTATTCAAAACCATTTTGAGGTTTAAATAAATCCCCCATAAAATCGTAGACGCGCACAAATTTTTTTGACAAAAAAAAATCTGCATAAAATTTCGGGTTAAAAACCATCGTCTGTAATAAAGTATTAACCTAACTCAAATCATTAATTATTACAACAGGGGGTCTGCTAAGAAGGTTTCAAGTTGTGACCGGTATAAGGTCAAGTCACTTTTTTTGCACTAAGGTCACGTCAGTCTTTTTAAAGCCTAAGATCAAATCCGAACCATGTTTTTTGGAAAAAAATTGTAAATAAAAAAAAAAATGGGTCGCTAAATTCCGAGCGAGTAAAACATGCCAATATTTTCCCGTGGGTTAGCTTTTATACGGCAGGTGCGTTGCTGCGCGTTTCAGCCACTTCAAGCTAACTTCTTAAATTTTTTGATACAATTATTTTTTTTTTTCACCTAAAATATGATTTAAATTTGTCATCAAAAAAAAAACTCAGAAAGATTTTCATGACGTAGTTTCACGAAATCATGTTTTTTCTAGCCGAAAACTTAAAAAAATCCATTTTACTCGTTAACCCCAAAAACTGTATTTCATCACTTAGACATCCAGACTCCGCTTCACTAAACATGCGCTATTTGACATTTAAAAAAAGACCTTCCAGTCGTCAAATAAAAAAAACCTCCATTGAATTCATTTGGTATTTTTGTACCAAAAAACAACAGCAAAATATGTTGATTCAACAGTGTTGACAAAGCCACAGGAACACACACAAAAAGAGATGCAAAGATTGGGGCTTTGGGCGTATAATGGTTAACGCATGATTTGCATTGACGCTTTTTAATCGCGCATGATTTTAAACCTTTCAATTAACTAAAACGATATTATATCCTCGATACATATTACAAGGGGGCTGGTTATAAGGTCACAAGGTGTGACTGTTATAAGGTCAAGTCAACTTTTTGTGAAGCATGTTTTTTGAGAAAAAAATCTTTGAAATCATGTTTTTTGAATTTTTTCTGATGGTTATAGGTAAAGTCGTTTTTTCAAAGTGCATTAATGTCAAGTCATTTTTTGGGCCGTCCCCTTATAACTAGACCCCCCTGTAGAATAATTTTATTTTTTTAATCAAAAATTTTATTGGAAAAGTAAAAATTTGAAAAAAAAGAATTAGTATTAAAACAACGTTCATTTGGATAATTCCTTTCATTACCTCACGTTATGATTATTTTTCTGGGATTAATAAAATTTGTTTGGTTAGTTTTTCAATTGAGCAGTCTATGTTGATTTAGATTAAAATATCATTTAATAAACCTAATAATGATAATAATAAAAGATGCCAATTTATATAATTGCTACAGCATGAGGTATAATAACGCACTTCTCGCTTTTCTAGTTTTTAAGCCTATTACTAAATTAGTAGCCTATTATAGGCTATTAGAATACAAATTTTTTGAAAGCGAGAATCACGTTATTTTACCCCATACGGTATTGGCCATACCGTAATCTAAAAAAACAACAAAATGTGTTGATTCAACAATGTTGACAAAGCCACAGGAACACGCACATACACAAAGAGATGCAAAGATTGGGGCTTTGGGCGTATAATGGTTAACGAATGATTTGCATTGACGCATTTTAATCGCGCACGACTTCCCATGAAAAAGAATTGACGTCGAACTGAATCAGCGACCGCTTTAAGATAAACCCCTGAGCGCTGAATAGAAATGTAGACTAGATGCTGTGAATGGGCAGGAAGAGCATCAAGTCTCATTGGTATTAAATATTATCTATGGGCTTAACCCTTATGAGACGGATTTCGGCAAGGAAAAACAAAGTACAGTATATATTTTATATTATGGAAAAGTAAATCACTTCGTTTTTTGATACTTTAACATCAAAAGGGTTAACCGCACGGTTTAGCCGCGCTTCGTGGGGCTGTTCTGTCATTAGATGGGTGCTTTAAGCCACGTTTATCGGTACTGTCCTGTTATTGGACCGATTATAGATGCGCTTTTATCCCCACTTCATGGGGCTGTTTTGTCATTAGACTACTGTTTATGAACTTTTTAATATTTTTGTTCCTTGGCTGCGGACTACTATGCTCACATAATTACTGCTAATGATGAATTTAATTACTACCGAATATTTGCTGCTCAAAATTTTCCAGTCAGTCCTTACTTCCATTAAGGACGATTTTGGTTCTCAAAAATAGCGTCCGTTCGACTGTTTTGGGGACATTTTTTCACAGAAAGCGTCCGTATTGGATGAAATCGTCCATATTGAGCGCGTCCGTATTCAGAGTAACGACTGTTGAACGAAAAATTTTTGAGTAGCAAATGTTACTCATAGACCGTATAGTATGAAAAATATAGACCACTGCGTTACAAGACTCTGCGTAAAATGACATATGTATGACCTTAAAATTTATGGCTTAAATTGTTCTTTTTTAAGGCCATTTAACCTTATACCCCCTGAAATTATTATTTTGCAAAATACAAAAATACAAATTCATTATTTCGTGGCAAAATAAAAACGCTTAAAACTTTTTGAACTCAACCAATGTTTAAAAAAACAGCTCGTGTTATTTTCTTTCGGAATAAAAAATACAAAAAAAAAACGTTTAGAAACCACCGAAACAACCAAATTTTCCATAGACAAAATTTGATGCAGAAACTTTTTTGTCTAAAACCTTTTTTCTTTGCTCGCGCGTTGACGATTTTGTGGGGGATTTATTTTAGCCTCAAAATGATTTTGAATAGCTTGAAGACAAAACAATATCAACCAGTAAACAATTAAACTACCAAAAAAATGAAAACGATATAGAATGTAAAGACGCGTGCTGTTTTGTTAGCACAGGTTATTATAGACATTATTCTGTAAAAGGGTAATTTTTACTTGTTTAAACTTTTTTAAATTCGAGTTCATATTCAAATTCTGACCCTATATCATATATAAGTTATATGAGTCTTGATTTCTGGGTTATTTTTTGATTTGTATTTGTAACTTAAATCCAAAAACGTTTTGGTTTATTATAAGGTCATTTAAGTTTCTAAATTGCATTTAAGGACCGGTCATTCATGTTATGTCAAACTGTCCTTTAAGATCAAATCAGTTTTTTTAGACATCAACTTTAGTATTTTTACTTGGGACCTTAATATAATAAAGCGTGGGTTTATAAGACAATTCTTGAAAATTTTCTCAAAAAGACATGACTTTTTTCTCAAAAAGACACGATTTTCTTGAAAATTTTCTATGAAACACATATTTTTTTTTCTCAAAAAGACATAATTTTCAATAATTTTTTTTAGCAAATGGCTAAAAAGCGTTTTATTTATCTCATAAGCGCGCAAGAAACGTGCTTTTTTTCAAAATAGATGTAAAAAACAAGCCTTATATCCTGCGTTTGCATTTCTTCATAAATTTGACAGATAACCAACACTGATTTTCCATATAGCTTCTTTATTTGTGCAAAGTAATCAGTATTTTTCACATGACGTTAGTAAACAGACAAATAAGAGATAAAAATTCGATTTCGCTCATTGTCATGCAACTTGCCGTTAGTTTTTAATATTTACATTCGACTTTCAATTCGACACATTTTTTGTTTTATTCTTTTTTTTNCAAATAATTGTGCCAGTCGCTCACAATTAGCGTTTGAAAACGTACAACGTTTCGTTGTACACCGACGGGGACGGGTTAAGATCAAATCAGTTTTTTTAGACATCAACTTTAGTATTTTTACTTGGGACCTTAATACCATAAAGCGTGGGTTTATAAGACAATTCTTGAAAATTTTCTCATAAAGACATGACTTTTTTCTTAAAAAATACATGATTTTTTTCCCAAAAAGACATGTTTTTTCTCAAAAAGACATAATTTTCAAAATTTTTTTTAGCAAATGACCAAAAAGCGTTTTATTTATCCCATAAGCGCGGAAGAAACATGTTTTTTTTCAAAAGAGATGTAAAAAACATAAGCCTTATATCCTGCGTTTGCATTTTTTCATAAATTTGACAGATAACCAACACTGATTTTTCCATATAGCTTCTTTATTTGTGCAAAGTAATCAGTATTTTTCACATGACGTCAGTAAACAGACAAATAAGAGATAAAAATTCGATTTCGCTCATTGTCATGCAACTTGCCGTTAGTTTTTAATATTTACATTCGACTTTCAATTCGACACATTTTTTGTTTTATTCTTTTTTTTTCGTAAAATCAAATAATTGAGTACTTTTTTTGTAATTTTCTTGTTGAACAATGAATGGAATGTTGATTTCGTAAACGATCAAGGAAACGAGATATTTAATTTTAAACAGTCGATTTGCATAGTAACGATACTCTGTCCAAGGTCAACGCCGTTTTTTTTTCATATTCATAACAGGGGGGTCATTACGTGTACCGTAACCCGTGTAAACGTTTTTTGTTCTATAAAGTTAACCAGATTTACATTACATTCAAATGTATCCGGAAAACAAAATTAGAGCAAAAAAATAATTTCAGAAACGAGAGCTTAATTATAGGACGGCTTTTTAGATTGAGCAAACGAGAAATACCGACCGTACACGTAAAAATCAACTTATTAATAATAAGTTATTATATAAAGGACGCTCGCCAAATTTTAAACACAAGATGAAAATTGGTCAAGCATGGTTAAATGTAATTTTTTTCAAATATTTTATGCCGTGGGTTAAAAACGGGACAAGATAAAAAGTTATAATATTTTTCAAAGAAAAAGGTTCGTTAAAAAACGTTTTTTACACGTTTACATGGCAGACACCTCAAATACATAAAAAAATAAAACGAAAAACGTTTTTTCGACAAAGTTTCTTCGAAAAACATTGGAAAAACGCGTTTTTGTGAAACCGGTCTTATGATAATTCCAGGCTTTTTCCTATCTAAATATACTAAATTATATAAAATAGTACAGTGGGTCTGGTTATAAGGCCAAGCGCAAAAAAACTGACTTGATCTTAATGCACTTTGCAAAGACTGACTTGACCTTATAACCATCTCAAAAAAAATTTCAACAACAAGTTCTAAATTTACATGTGTGGTTCTAAATTTAAACCCAAAAAAAGTGAAAAGATACGATTTTTATAAAAAAATTATTACTCGAGTCGTTCTAAATGTATACGTGTCGTTCTAAATTTACAGCAAAAAAGTGAAAAAGACCTGATTTATCTTGAACAAAACTGACGTGACCTTAGTGCAAAAAAATGACTTGTCCCTATAACCAGACCCCCCTGTATATATAGTAAATTATATTATATAATGCAAAATATAATCAAGTTCCCCAACGACACAAATTGATTTATTTTAATTGTGTGTGTTCTCTTGGTATGGCTCATAGGATATGGGCACCATAAAAAATCTGTCCAATTAATTTAATTAAATTGATGAAAATAACACAGTTGACCTTCCAATGCAAAAAAACATAATATTATTGTTAGATTTCGATTCAAGATTTATGGGCACCAATAAATTTTAAATTTCCGTTAAAAAGCAAATGTCATGAGCAACGTGGTTTTAAAACCTTAAAAAACGGTTTGCAATGATCATTACGGGTGGTAAATAGGGTGTCCGCGGTGTTTTTTGTGTTTGTTTGATGAACTTGTTGAATTTTAGCAAAGCAGATAAACAAAGCAAGCAGGTGTCAAAAGTTTAACCCCTAGAGTTTTTTAAAGGACTGCAATTTTAAAACTCGAATGAAAACGTTTTCAGAATACAATGAGGAAGAGGGGTTTCATCAGCTCCAACGAAAAAAAAAACTTTCAAAAAAAACACACATTTTAAACAGTTGGTTAAAAATATACAAATTCTCCTAGGCAAGTGGGTTAACTGATGGATTGTATATGAAAATTTAACCGCTAGATACCAACCTGGCAGTTTACTACCAGTCAAGTTTTTCTTTTAAAGATTTTCAACATCATAAAAGTCGAAAACTTCAAATACTAATGTTATAAGCAAAATGCCGATATCCGTAAAGAAAACGAAAGTTTAATAAAAAATGTAAATAGGTATTTTTAGAACGTGTAAAATTTTACCTAATTAAGCATTTACTCGTTTTTTGGTCCCGCCCACACCTTTTCTCTTATAGTAAAATTGGGTAGGGCGTTTGGTTCATAAGGTGCTAAGATAACTAGTGAGGGGGTGTATAATGCGATTAAAAATCCGTTACGTAATTTAGACTCAATGTTTGCATATTAAGATACCCTCGACTGTCTCAAAACTACGCATATTTTCCCAGTTTTTCCCATATTTAGTTGCCCAGAAAAAAAGACTAAATAGTTACACTGAAGACGTATGATTTTAGGCATCAAATGGGGCATAATTTAAAACAAGTAAGACAGACGCAAACACACAAAAAATAATAATAATAATAAGTGGGGACAAAATGAAGACAATCGCTCGTGTAAAAGTCAAAGATAATCTCAAAATTGCGACTTGGGTTTGGGTCTTTTTTATTTTTGGTCGCGACACGTTTCTCTCACGTTGATGAAAAAAAAATAATAAAAACAATACCAATTTTTGAACCTGTCAATTGTCAAACGACAACAAAATACAACACAATAATTATACGAATTTTAGATCCGCCTTGATTTCCGAGATGAGACCCCCCACCCTGCGCGCGGCTAACTTTTTTTTATTAGCCGGAAACATTTATTCAAAACGAAATGCGTAGACATGTGAATGATTATTCATGAAAACAATGGGGAATTTTAGCATAATTAGTTTCAGAGTTCCGTTTTCGGTTTTAAAACAAAAAGTGGTTACGAATAACTTATACTTTGTTCACATTGGAGGTTACCATTGAATTGGCACGTGTCACAATTAGGGTAACGTCCAATGTGAACAAAGTATATCTGGAGTAATGTGAAATGGGTTCCACTTTTTCGCAATTTTCTGATATGATTATCATTCAGACTTTTTAAACTCTGACGTGAAAACTTTATCGATGAAAGAACATAAAATTTAAATTACAAATTTTATGGATTTTTTTCAAAAACACCAAATATTTCTAATTTACGGCTTAACATCATTTATGCGTTTAACCTTGACCCCGATGAGTCAATCAAGTTAACGTCTTAAAATATCGTGTTTAAGTTAACACCTTATTAATCCTTGTTTCGGGTTATTTTCATGTCTTTTGCGGAAAATATTTTTTCTTTAATTTATGATTTTCTGAGAATGACTAAACCGCTGTCCAAATAAGTTTTTATGAGATTTTGTGAAAAACAGAAAAAAACTGGACGGATTTCCTCAATGATACATTAAGCGTGGTTAGACCTTTTTTGTTTGTTTCTCTTTAAAAGAAATATCAATCACAGAGATCGGGAGTAGTCTATTCAAATTGATTTCCCGAATCAAGTCTGAAATAACAAATCACAAAGATAAAATATTTCAAGATGATTTGAAAAAACAAGTCGGCGTTGAAAAGAAGAAAAAACGACCGGTTAAGAAAATAAATCTGCCGAAAATCGACGGCCATTAAAACGTTTTTCATCATCCGTTATCGCATTTTTGTTTTTCAGAAGTAGCTATAAAAAGGTCAATTAACGCTGATTTCACGTGTCATATCGTTTTTTGGGGGTAAAATCGTCATATGAGCATTTTTTTCTTATAAAACTTCACTGGAGGTCGTCTAAGGGATTCTAGAAAAAAATATTTACACTTGTTTCGCCCTTGGCTTAACACTTTCACGATGAAAGTGTCAAGTTAACGGTAAAGCAAGCGTAACTATTTATTCTAGAATCCCCATAGCGACCTCCAGTGGAACTTTTTAAACGCACATATGCCGTTTAATCTCAAAACCCTACACTTCCTATAATAATATATTACAGCGGGTTGGTTATAAGGTCACGTCCTGACAACATAAACAAACTTTCACCCCTTAAGATTTAGTAAAATGGTGTCTAACGAAGGAAAACGACTTACCGAAAAACTGTCAAGATAAATGTAAGCTGGTTTTTGTTCATGTTGTATTTTGATTCATCTGGCACCGTTTTTTTTTGTCAAAATTGTCAAAAATTAAAAATAACTTATCGAAACTAGACGTTACCGGTGGAATGTCTCAAACGAAAAATCGTGTTGATTTTGGAACTGATCAAAATGAAAATTATGGTAAATCAAAGATGATAATATTTTCGAGACATATTTTTCACATTTCAAGATAGATATCAAAACGATGTTACAACTTAGCATTTTTTTTAAAACAAGTCTAACATAATTATAAATCAAAAAACAAGTAACATTTAATGGGATAAATTAATGAAATTAAAATTATCGGTAAGTTTAGGCAAAAATCGGACAAAAATTATGATCAACAATATATAATATCGGTGATAATCGTGTTCTAATTTCCTTACTTCCATAAGGGCCGTTTGCGGTTCTCGAAAAAAGCGGCCGTTATGGCGTAAACGTCCATTATGGAATAAGCACCCCTCATGATGTTAATTTGGGCTAAATCGTATCAAAATAGCCTTTATTTAATTTTAAATTATTTTTCGATGTTTTTTACACAAAATAAAAAATTTTAAAGATTTTTAACTCAGTTTGTCCAGCTATTTGTTCCTTATTTTATAATGATTAAGTTTGTCCAAAAAATAATAATATGATGAAAAATAAAATCTGTGAGATAAGATCTTTTAAGTCAGAGAATCCTAACTTCAAATAAATATAATAGTTCTGATTTCTATCTAAGGTGGCCCAAAGAAACATGAAATGGAAAACCCCCCATATTTAACCTCCTAATGCCGATTCGTCCGCGGAAGATTAACCACCGAGATTACAAGCAAATGCGCGATGCACGAAAAGAAAAAGTGTCCCGATTAAACCCGCCCATTTTACGTGTTGGCAAAAAAAACTTAAAAAAATAAATACTTTTGCAGGTTGTGGCCTTTAGACAAACACTTTTTTGGTTGTTTTATTTTGCAATCGTCTGACTTATGATTGACAAATGTCAACTTAGTTGACCAACTAAACGCAAAATAAAATTCGTGGGAACAAGTAGCTAAGTGATTGATGACATCAAACTAACGATTAAAGGCACGAAATTTCGTAGAAAATAAAATACAACTTTGCCTTCCGAAATTGCTCAAAAACGTTAAAATTGTAATCAAATTAAATGTTTCATGAGTTTTTGCTTGGCTAAACAAAAACATCAAAAATATGAAAAAAAAAACTAGAATTCTTTCAAGAAATATTTTGAAAAAAAAGTACAAAAAATTTAGATTTTTTAAAAAATATTTTCAAAATAAGAAAAAAAAGTACAAACAATTTAAATTTTCTAGATTTTCTAAAAAAATATTTAGAAAAAAAAGTACAAAAAATTTAGATTTTTTAAAAAATATTTTCAAAATAAGAAAAAAAAGTACAAACAATTTAGATATTCTAAAAAATATTTTCAAAATAAGAAAATCTAGAATGACGCAGCCGATTTTCATGTGNAAACTTTTTTTTTGAAAATAAAAGAAATTTCTAAATTGTTTTTTGGCCAAATTTTTGAATCTCTAAACAAGCTTTTTTGAAAAAAGATCTAGAATTCCGTGAATTTAATATGCATCGAATTTTCGATTTTTTTGCAAAAAAAGTGTTCCTAAAAAGAAAAAGGTCCATATTGGGGCTAACGACTCTACATATTATTTCCGAACAAAGACACTTTGATCGAAGCAATAATAAAATTGATCTGTTTCATTCTAATCGATTAAGCACATTTAGCCTTAATGATATCAAACAAAATTTTTCTGTGTACACTTTTTTTCTTTCAAAAATTAAGGTCACAGGGTGTTAAAGATCAGACGACAACATTTTATAATCTGAGAGGCAACCAAAATGACCTAACCGACATAATTGATATATCGCTAAACGGCGATATCGAATTTTTTTGTTGCTTTTTTTTTATCTGACGATGATTTTGGGCGTCAAACTGCGTCAATTCAATTTATCGACAAAAGTTAAATGTATTTTAAGACTTCTGTTGTTGATCTTTTTTGACGTCCAAAAACAGCAACAGAAAAAAAACACAAAAATATTGTTGTCGATTTAATTATATGCACCCTGCAAATAGGGTCTTAAAACTATACGAGATGCACACAGCCACTTATTCAAAAATCATAAAACCGGCCGCCTAGAGTTGTGCCAAAGTCGTGTTTTAATTAGGGTGTCAAGACAACTAAATCGATTCCATAGAGCCTAATTGACACGCGTCTTTCTAACTCAATTAAAATATGGCAAATGGAATTAGGTCATATTAGTGAACTCAGAAACGTATCATAATAATATATGACCTGTACTTGACCCCGAACGGATTCTGTCCACAAAGGATGTCCTAGCAGACTTCTTTTACAAACCCTCAAAAAATCTCTTACAACTTTAGAGAAGTTTTTTAGGGCATCCGCTCGGAAATGAGTGGAAGTTTGGAAGGGTACCCTTACGGTCTTAGAGGTTAAGTAGTGGTCAAAAACTATGATTTCTCTAATATAATATCCATGTTTAGTAAAAATTACTAATTTCCGCCGCGGGGGTTGCATTTGACTGAATGTGTCATACGGTATAATTAGGGGTGCATCTATGCTTATAAAGACTATTATTTAAAAAAGACGTTATTACATTAAAAATATATTAAGAAACCCTTGGACCTTATAACCACATAGATTTTCACCCAAATGCTTTCTTCCAAAAATCAAACTTTTTTAACGCAATACAGAATTATTGGGAATACGTGTCGAACTCGACGCACGTTTTCGAAGCTAGGATTTCAGGGGTTAAAAAAGAAATTTTCTCATGAATATGGGTCAGGGAGGAAAAGTGCAAGCTATCGATTTGAAAAAAAAGAAATGATATACGTTTTAGGTTATACCAACAAAAACCAAATTGATTCCCATCACCCGTCGAAACCGTGCTCTGTGAGTCAAAAAAATTAGCTGGACAAATAGAGGCTCGAGCCTCGCGGGCAAATAACTGCCAGATAATTCAGATATGAGAGTCAGTTTGTTTGGCGAAAAAATAACTCAAGTGGGCTCAATCGCAAACCAATGCGTAAATCGGGCGTCGCGAGTCTACAAGTAGGACGAAAACGTACGGTATTTTCATTTCAAATTTACTCGACCGAAAAAAATGTGGTTGTGTGACTGTATGTCCGTGCCTAATTTATTCCGACGTGCAACTAATTAACTCTCACCGCGGGGTTAAGATAGGATTATGCTGATTTAAAATCCCAAATCTTTCCGATCGGAAATGAGATGAATATTGGGGTCCTCAATAAATAATAGCTCATCAAATCTTTATGCAAATATCAGAAAACTTTGAATATAATTACAAAGCGTCCGATTTGAAAACTAGACTTTTTCAGAATAAAATAAAAATAATCAGTATTTTATTATTTCAATAATTTCCATAGGATAAGCAAAAAAAAAAAAATTAGATTGAAAATCAGCATTCGATTTTTTTTGTTCTGTACAATTTTATAAAAGTGTAATTTTCAAACGGGACTCGTTGTATGTTAAAAAAATACTTATTTTAATATTAATTATCATAACGTTTTTATTAACTCTGAGGTAATTATGCCATCCAAAATGGTACATTTTCGCATAAAAACAACTTTATCAGCAAAATTACAACATTATTTTATTATGGGCCGGAAAACCAATTTTTCCGCAAATTTTTATTTTACTATCATTAGTCATTTTTTTACAAAATTGAACCGCTTTTAAAAATAAAACCGGCGCAACGGACCAATAAGAATTCTGTCTGCAATTTTAATACTGCCTATGAGTTAAACTGCCCCTATAGAGTAAATTTTGGGTGCAAAGCTTCAGGATGTTTTTTTCCTGCTAGGGTTATTATTATTGTGGCGATTCGGCTTAGTAAATTTAACACCTACAAAAAAGAAAACTTGTTTATTGCAAGCAGGTATACTTTTGAGCTAAAAAAACGACCTAAAAAGTTTCCCCGACGACCCTAATATTTCTAACAAATGACAGTTTCAGGAATAGTAAACAGTCCTTGTCGATTTGGACAAGTTAACTCATGCGTGACTTTGTGGCCAGACTAAGATGGTATCACCAATGTATCGGAACCGATTAGAACCCAAAACAAATAAATATTTAGATTGAATTTAAGGGGAGTCTGGAATTTACTTTTCAGATTGAAGTGGAACAAAAAAGATATAACCGGAACATTAACCGGATAGAAAATGTTTGTAATAAAATATCACATGCATACTATATTTTGTTCCGATTTAAAATCTGAATTTTTCATCAAGCTACGCACATATCGGACGCTTTTTTGAAGTTTTTTTTTTTGTCAGAATAGTTTTTGACCGACTTTTTTGGGAACGATGTTCGCATAAGAGATGAGTTTTTCGGCCATGAAAAGCGTCCCATACGAAAGTAACAATTATATTTAAAAATCGTTTGAACGGATTCGGATCTCAGAGGCACGTAAAATAAACCAATCACCAGCAAGACGTTGAACGAGCTTACGCATGATATGGCTTTATTCTGGGAAATTCATAACAACATTTTTTTTTCGAATGAAAAATTAGTGGTTTATTGAACTCATTTNCACATTTTTGACTCTCCTAGTCACGCCCAAATAAGGGAACCAATCACATTTGCCCAAAAAACAAATGTGATTGGTTCTCAAAAGCGGGGTTCCTAGGCGATTCAAAAAAATGCAAATGACTTCGAGTTGTATCAGTTTTTAAAAATGGCGTTTGCAAAAAAGACAAAAAACAGTTGGTATCAACAATCGTGAAGGGAAAGGTTTCGCAATCAAAAAAACATAACAAACAAAAAAGAGATAGAGAAAAAACAAGAACTCAAAACAAATAAATATTTAGATTAAATTTTCACGGTAAGGGGGTTCAGTAGGGTGATTTGTTTCATCACTCAATAAAGTGCTCTTACGAAAATTATCCGCAAAATCGTCGAAAAGTTTGAGTTCGTTTAGCGTCGACTCGTCCAGCTTGGCCATATTTTGACGCATGTTTTCCTCGGCGCGCTCACTGCTCTGCGCGTGATGCGGGGTATGCTGCTGCACGTGGTGCGGGTGGTGGGACACAATGTCGCCCGAAGA
>SCLG01000084.1:270780-292710 GCA_004367875.1 Oikopleura albicans | reverse complement strand
GTCATGCTGCTAGTGTCGCCGGGCTGGGGGCCACCACCAACACCACCACCGGCCGCACGCTCCCGCTGCTGCTGGTTCACCCGGTCAAGGGCCGCAAACCAGAGATAGAATTCGGCCGAGTTCTCTGTGTAGAATTCGTGCGTCTCTCGCCCGTTATTGTGCGGCGCTGAGGCAGAATTCGACTCGTCCTCCTCGCGACTCACAATTTTCATTTTGAACTTAGATCGATGGGGCTGCGTTAGGTTTGCGATTGGGGTGTAGTTGGAAAGGTTAATCACGTCGACGGTCACATCGGCACCGATCGATTCGTACAGGTACAGTAGCTGCTCGACCACAACACACCACACGGTCTGCCACTTTCGACGTCCAACACGATGGTGGAGGGTACCGGCCTGGTCGATTGCCACATGGCTCGCGGCCGGAATGCGAATGCGGATAGGCTAGATTTTTTAAAGTTTATTATTTGGTCATCACAGACAAAACAAAAAATGTCAGAAAAGACAAAAAAAAAGGCCAAGAAAATGTCAAAAAAGCGTAAAAGGGTCATTTTTTCATAACAGAGACATGTTGATGGTTATAAGGTAATTACACGTTTAACCTTTAATAGGTCCTTAAATTAAGGACCTTAATACTTTATAACTACGATAAAATTAAATTCAAAATTATAAAAACCATAATTAGTAACTCAAACGACATGTTCATAAAATTTTCATCAAAGGAAATTATTACACCCAAAAAAAAATGTGCAGCCCATTTTGAATTTCACGTATAAAAAGCCTAAAAAGACATGATTTTGTCTCGAAAAATATTGAGACCTTATGACTTTATGAAAAGACCGTATGATTATCATACTATGATTATCATACTATGATATTAATGTAAAAGGGGACTTTATGACCATACTACAAACTATAAAAAAATGCGTTCGATCAGTTGAGAAAATGCACTGCAAAAATTAGGGTCTATTGAAATTAAACACAAAACAAAACATTTAAACATACTGAGATTTTTTTTAAAACTCAAATTAATTAAAAAAAATCCTGTTTATGATAAAAAAGTAACATAAAAATAAATTTATTGATGATCATTGTAAGATAACTAACCTTATATCTAGAGGCCCGTCGGTTTATTTGAAGCTGCATTTCTAGCGGTAGTTCGGATTCGCCTGGTACTTCTGGCACAACCTCGCTCGACTCGGAGCCAACGCCCGACGATGAGTACGTCTCGACGCGATCTTCGTAAATATTGGGCGGCACCGTTGACCCTGACCGTGACCCCGACTCCTCGACATCAATCAAATCGCCCGAGGAGCCCAACTCGTCGCGGCTGCCGAGCTCATCGCGACTCGTCCACGAGGCCGAATCACTCGGAAAGGCGTGGGTGGCATCGGCCCCGCTCAACTTGGGCGGGGTTAACGTTTTAATAATCGTGCGGGGCGTTTGCCGTGCGGAGTTTCCACTCTGTCGAAATCCAAACGATTCTCTAAATTCCGATTCATCCAAAATGCGCGATCTTCTTTTCTTCATTTTTCCGTCTCTAAATCATTCCTCTCGAGATTTTTGTTTTATTATTTTTTTTTTCAAAAAAAATTAATATTTATAAGTTCAATTTTTTTTTGCGTTGTATTTTTTTTTTCGCTGTCTTTCTTTTTTGTGCTAATAGTAAAACGCTCGCGAGCGCGGGTCTAAAGAAAACGAAACGAGAAAGAAAAGATAAACAAAAAAAGAGCAAAAAAAAAAAGAAAAAAAAGCGAGCGAGCGCGACACATACAGGCCGCTATGCGAAATGACGAGACCAAATCACCATCATGATTCATGATTGCGCGACCCTTCGCCGTTTTTTTTCTGGCGCGTTTTTTTTTCTGACGGATCATTTTTTTTAAATGAACTTTCTAATGACCCTAACATGACCAAAAAATGATTGAATAGGTCGCTACATTATTTTAACTCCTAAACGTATGAGCTAAATGGAATATTTGAAAATAGCACTGAGTACGGCGAGTTATTTTTAAGGTCTGGATAAGGGTCATGACCGGTCAGCCCACGCAAATGAGTATGCCGCATTTCTCAATTTCTAGTGACCCCTAGACTTTAGAAAAATGGTAGGACACATTGAACTCCTGAATGTGTAAGCTGTACGGTATATTTTTTTCTAATTTTCTCTCTATTTACCGCCCAAACGACCAAAAACTTTCCGGTTATCTCATTTTATAGAGGTTAGGAAATGTTATGAAACAGATATTGACCAGTAAAAATCATACAATGGTTCGAGATGTACAAAAATATACCGTAATGGGGTTACAATTTCACAAAAAACGTATTTTAAATTCTCCCAACTGATACATTCTCAACGGCGTTCAGCCTGAAATTCCACGTCATGTATAAAGTTATTTCAGAATAATAAACGAATTTCCGTATTTGTTATGTTATGAAACAACGCTGTTACAGTATTGAGATCTAGATTAACAGATTACTAATGTTAGGCATATTGTGAGAATACAGAAGTTATTAGATCTACAGGTTTAGCCTCATGAAAATCGGCTAAGCGTTTCTAGAATAGAGCAATTTTCTTACTTTTTCTTGCAATGGGGTGCTCGGAGCACCGTGCTCCTATTGGCCAATATCATTTTAAAATATGCCGACACGGTATACTAGAAACGCGCAGCCGATTTTCATGAGACTAAACCAGTATTGTAGAATGGAGAACTACCGATTGTTTGCCATCAAAAGTTCGCGAAAAATTTAAATTCTAGAATAACCAAAGGCCTTCTAGAAACAGATGAAAAAATTTTCCGCAACTTTTGAACGCAAATAGCCGTTAGTACTGTATAATTTCTGCATAAGTAGCAATCTTAACCGATGAAAATCGGCGGCGAATAAATATTGTAATCGGTAAATTGTCGGAGATTTTAATCGTTGACTGCATTTTTTTTTGCTAGTCGCCTTCTGACCCGAGGCAGATAATTTTCCCGCCTTAAAAAAAGAACAGACGAAAAAAAGTACTTCTCGATATATTTTTAAACGCACCTGAAATTACACCCCGTCTTCCAGCTGGACTAATCGTCTTCAACGTTGCAAATGCAATAAAATAATCCTTATCAAAATAAAATTGTAATCTCTATCGTATTGTTTTATTTTTTTTTTTTTGACAATTTCGTGAGATTTTATTTTTACTAATTTTTTTTTTGTTATTTTATTAGCTTCTCCGCCAACTTCCGCGCATGAATAAATGTTAACACTGTGAGTCATTAAAGTGGGGAGAGAAAAGTTTTTTTTTCTTTTGGATAATTGCATTGGTGAGTCACTAATGAGTCGATTGAAAAGCGCACAATTTGAAAGGAATTTCACTCAATTTTGCCCCTAGGAAGAATTTGAAAGGCTGAATATTACGTGGTTGAACTTGTAAACATAATTACGTTAAATTTTTTCTGAGGTATTGTCACTATTCCAAGACGTTAACATAGTTAGAATTTTCGTTAATTACAAGGCTCGACATGTATTCATAGTTTTTAACAGAAAATTTAGCGAACGTTAAAACGTGATACACTGTATGTGGCATTTATTATATGCCCTATTATAACTTATAAGGTCACGTCTAACAACTGATTTGGCCTTATACCCATTTAAAATAAGAAGAGTCTATAAATAAGTCTATAAATTTCCTGAGTTCTGGCTGTTTCAATAAAAAAATTTATAGATTCTGAGAAAATCTACTTGCATCATTCAAATTGGTTCCAAATGGGCACAATTGCCCCCGGTAGTTAAATACTTTGAATTTTATTAACTAGGACTAATGGCCGTGGCTCATACCATATCACTGATATGATATTAGTAATATGTTACCAAGTCCCTTTTCCCCGTCACGCCTACACAGTATCCAATTGTTGCGTAATATTTCTGAAATTAAACAATTTTATAAAATGCTTTTGCTGCAAAAAGTTTTGCAGTGACGCAATATTAGGCTTTTACGGTTTTTTTATGCAACTATGCTCATCAACTTTCGATGTACCATGTTTTAAATTAATTGAAAGGCGCAAAGTTTGACCGCCGACAGCCAAGTTCCGTCCTTTGATGAGCCGTTGACGTTTTAGATGGCAAAATAATGTTTTTTAGTGGTTATAGGTTTAGCTAACTTCAATAGGTGAAAAATATTGGCACATGTGTTTTTGTGGGGGACAAATAGAAAGAGTATTTTTTGTCGCTGGGCAAACCTCAATTCCATTTGTTTGTCTCTTGAGTGTGGTTTTCAAATTGACGTCAAGAAAAAAAATGACCTCGTAAAAACAGTTGATTAATTTTAACCAAAAAAAAACACGAATCAACCCGCCAAGTTCAAAAGAACAAAATAAATAGCACCATTTGAACACACAGGTGCACAGAAAAAAATCTCAAAAATTTTGAGGAACATTTTAAATAAGAAAGACGATAATAACAAAAAGTGGCCGACATTTTTTTGTACATAAGAATACAGCGAAGTTTGTGCACATTTAACTCTCAAGGAACGATATGGGCCATATCATATGGCCTTTGTGATATGGACAATATAATATCATTGGTTATAAAATATTCCGGGTAAATTTCGAAAAGACCTTATAGCGACTAAAATTGAAGACCTTATAACCATCCCTCATATGAATATATTCTAGATGATATTGACAGTCTTCACAAAACGACAAACTACACTATGTAGTACAGAGGGTGGTTGTAAGGTCTGAGATTTTGTTTGTTAAAAAGTGCTTAGGCACAAACACCTCGAAACAGACAAAATCTTAGACCTTATGATGCCACCCTATGTGCTACATAAGATAGTATGTATTTTGATATCCTTCGCCTGAGAGTTAAACGAACTAAATTGTTCCCGGAAAAAGCTAAAATGAGCATGATCGATATTCCAAAAAACATAATCGGTCACTTAGGAAGCGAAGTTAATTTCGGAAGCAAAACATCGACCCTGAATAAACGTCTAAAGTGCCAATTCGGAAAACTAAAACCGCTCATTTGGAACGCGGAGACTTATATTCGAACATACACACATGTGCGTTCTATCAAAATTGACAAAATAAATATCAAAAAAATGTGCGAGGTCTTCAAGGGTATTTTCAACTATTTATCCGTTTTTAGGAAACTGTAAAAACATATGGTGAAAAAATGAGTTTTATCAAACCGAAACTACGAAAATAGAATTCTGCGATTAGGCCTTCCGAATTGTGACTCTAAGTTAAATTTATAACCCTCAGGCGGTAATGCTCCCTAATTTTATAATTGGAGTATAAATCTCTAGAACGCTTCATAATTTTGTTTTATTTATGCCTCCATATAAACGATTTCTACAAACGACTATACTGTGTACAAAAAAGTGCACTAACAGCATAATAATCACGATATAAAATCGTCGCCGAATTTTTTTCCCAAAATTTGAAAAACTACCGTATAAATTAAAAAAAAGTACAAAATATCGCTTTTATGCTGGCCAAGATTTTCAAGCAAGTATTACCCCTAGAAGTATAATTTAATAAAAAAAAAACGATATTTTACGTTTTTTTAATTTATACGGTAGTTTTTCAACTTTCGGGAAAAAGCCTGGCGATAATTTTATATCGCGATTAGGATGCCGTTAGTGCACCGTTTTGTACATAGTAGTCGACTATATATAGTCGTTTGTAGGAATCGTTTATTTGGATGCATAAATAAAACAAAATTATGAAGCGTTCTAGAGAAAAAATGTCCGTCGTTTGTTAATTGAGGTCGAGCTGGAGTTATATATTTTCATATATAAACTTGAAACGTAGAAGTTTGCGCGGAACAATATGGGGTCCCCGGTAATTACACTCATGTAAATATTTTTAATGTTTTTTGTTAATCGATTGCTAAATTTTACAAAAGAACAAAAAAATGTCCCAAAATAAGTTATCCAGCTGCGACAATATAATTTTAAAGCGGCAATTTGGGACACGAACGACACCACCCAAGTGGAACACGTTAAGTTATATTACAAGTAGTAAAACTACACGTCCCTAAATTTGAGAAAATAAAAAAGATGGGGTGTTCACTTAAGATATATAAATGTGTCTAGTGTTTATTCAAAAGCTGAAAAAATGTCAAACGTAGCCAGTCAAGGGTAAACGCAAAAACATAAAAATCATTTTTATTTACCTCTTTTCAAACCACAAAATCAATCACGGGCGAGAAGTGTGTTTATTTTTGAGACCTTCTAAATTATAGGATAAAAAAATAGTTTTATAAACTTCACGGGGTTATAAGGTCACGGCTAAAGATCCGATGGTCTTAAGCGCATTAAAAAAATCTTTGGACCTTGTAATAAATTCATACGCTAAATGTCATGTTTATAACTCATAATTTATGGGTCATAAACTTCCAGATAGGTCACTTCCACAGCATTGTAGAGGTCGCAGGTTCGATTCCCAGTACCCACTATTTTTTATCTACTGTAGCACTGCAAAATGTTGCTCTGAAGCACGTGCGAGATAGATAACGAAAAAGTGAGTTACGAGAGCATCGGTTTTTCACCAAAAACGTTCTTTAGGCTAAATTAACTTCTGGATAATTCTCCAATTTAAACCAAACTCTAAAATGACATAACACCTTCTAAGATAGTTTAATGAATCTTAATCCAAATACGATTACTCAATGTGACAAAAAAAAGTTATGAAAACTCTGAATAATCACATTAAAAAAGCATCGATAAAGCTGACTCATATAAAAACTTTAATTCAATTTCGTTGGCTTTTGTTAATGTTTTGGAACAAAGATAAAAAAAAGCTGCTATTAAATCGACCCAATTACGTTTATGTAACAGTCGATGTAAAGTGTTTGTCACAAAGTAAATAAACCACATGACGTAAAAAAAAATAGTTGAAAAGGGAAAATTCTTGCTAACTCGTCACCGACTCATCATCTCAAAACTGCACTATTGATAACAAAACAACCCATGTCCTTTGGTGGTTAAATTCCATATGTTGAAATTGTGTTGGAGATTGTCGGAATTATAAAATAAAACATTTATAAATTATAATTTGTTGAGTTGTGGTTTATGAAAACGGCTACTAGTACTGTTAGTATGTGTCCTTTTTATATGTTTAGGTATTTATAGGGTCGTCTGGATTATCTGGAATTTGAGGTGTTTTTCTGGTCTTTCAAAAAAAAAAAACAGAACTTTGCCAGAAAAAAGCGAAAAACTTTTATTGGACCGCAAAATACAGACTGGCCTTACAAATAATATAAACTCAATTTATAAAAGTTTTATTGTGCGTAAAAGTCAATTAAAAAATAAGTACTGTTTCAACTTTTCAAGACACTTGCAGAAAATGAATAGAAAATTGAAGAAAAAAAAACATGGTCAATTTAACTCTGTAGGGCGTTTCTTTCTAATCAAAACACTATTCCTACTTGACGCCCTTAACCACTTCGTGTATAAAATCATGTTTTTAAATGGCGGTATGTTTTTGTGTAGTGTACCTTTAAGCCAACGACTGCCTATTCATTTGATTGCCCCGAAAATATTGGACCCGAATTTTGAAGTAAAACTGTCGGGAATGTTGTAAAACATTTTGTTGGGAAAAGTGTGCTCGTTACAAACAGTGTGTTCCGCGAAAAACGCATGAAGTATTAATTTGATAGTATTATTAAAAATTGGGCGGAAATTTTTTATGTGGAATCTAACTCAGTGTTGACAATAACATATCAAAATTAAGATACAAATCGCAAGTACAGGGGGTTGGTTATAAGGTCAGGGTCTAAAAAACTGTCTTGACCTTAATGCACTTTTAAAAAACTGACTTGACCTTATAATCAACCAGAAATTTTTTTCCATAATAAAACGGAAATTTTTCTTAACATTTGATTTTCCACAAAAAATATGGTCTTCACCCTAGAAAAATGTTAAAAAGACACTATTTTAAGGGGGGGAGGTCTTCATCCAAAAAAACCGTAAAAGGACATGATTTTTAAGATTTTGTCCCAAAAAGTATGCTACTCAAAAAAACTGACTTGACCTTAGTGCAAAAAAACTGACCTTATAACGGCACAAATGGCTGACTTTATAACCAACCCCCCTGTAGTAAAAATTTTAATCGGTATGGTCCGTACCCGAGTCTCAACCTGACCACAAACTGCTCGTGCCTCGAGCTTCGAGGTACATTTTATAGTGTTTTGATTTTTTACACGAAGGGTGCACATTGTGCTCTGCACATGTTGTAAAAAATACTAGATAAAATATAAAACACGACGTCGTAAAGATAGATTGTTCCCCGAAAGAGCAAAAAAAAGTTGCGGGAAAAATTAATTAGGTGGACGATTTGTCAAATTGAAAACGAGAACTCGACTGTAACGGTTTACATCGGACATCAAACGACGCGCCGAAACTCATAAACAGGACATTAAACGCAGAATGGATGATTGAAAGAAAAAAAAATGACCCGAAAAGTAAACGGCTCAATCGACAAATTGGACGCGTTTTGTAACCCAAGTAATGCCGTTTTAATGCCCAATTCATCAAAAAATAGATAAACAAATGACAAAGTAGGTATATTATACCGTATAATTTATACCTATACAGTATAGGCTATAGAGTATGCGAAATAGGGCAGAACCTGAAAATGGATAAACCTGAAAACAGAAATTTTTCCTCGTTTTCAGATTTCTCTGTTTTTGGGTTTTTCCATTTTCAGGTTGTGCCGCGAAAAGTGCTTTTTTCGCCGTAAATGTCCCGGTAGCTTTGAAGTTCGCTGATTTTCCGATTTTTGTCCGCCCGAATTTTTGAAAATAACGGATAAAAATTTTAAACCGGACTGTAGTTTGTCTGAATTCAGTCTTTTTATTGAATCTGTTTTACGAAGTTTTACGCCGTGACTCCACGTTATATTTTTGGTCATTAACAAACACAACGCACGCTGTTCAACCCTCAAAAACAAACAATAATTTTCCCAAATTGCCAATTTTAAATTGATCATTTCAAATAACGTATTTCTAAAATAAGGATACAACATGCCTGGGAAAATCGAAGAAAGCCACCAAACTGTCAAAACCACACTATACATCAGAAAACTAATGAATATGTGGAACAAATTGACCAATACAACCACATTAAATAAAACGAACTAAGAATTGATTTATCAATTAAAAAAAATCTAACAAAAAAACTCCAAAAATCTGAGACTTATAAAAAAAAACTCTCATGAAAAAAAATACTATAAAAATTTAATGCTCATTAAAGTCACACGGTGGCCACGAAATAAAATTCGTACGTCGAAAAAGATATAAAGTTTTTGTTGTTAAATTATTTATTGCCCGTTTTTGTCAATTCTAAAATTTGGGACGTGTTTTCGTTGGAACTTTTATTTTTTCCGGCCTTTATCACTTTACAGCATTAATGTGATAAAGCGCTATTTCATGTTTCTTATCTCACTTTACGGCACTCGGTAACCAAATCAACGTAATTTATATAACGCAGGTGTTTTTTAATCCACATTATTCCTTACCCTTAAAAACATCAAATTCCACTTTTTAACGAAAAACTAGTCTCCCAGTCTAATGTTTAGAGTCTAAACCCTTTTGATCTTTGAAAAAAATAGTCGCCATGTAAAAGTCCGATATTTTATTCTCGTATTTTTTCTTTCGTATTTTCTAGATGGGGACTGCCTATCAGGGAGATTACAGTCCTTTTGCGTACGAACAAAACTGTTTTTACTGAAATTCACATATACCGTGCAGTTTATCCGGAGAGCACGAATTTGAAATGAAAAAACGGCACACTTTTAGCCGCTACAGCGCACTAATTGACTTCCAAAACTCTTTGACGGTGGAAAATGCTCTTTAGCGCCAAAACGTGTCCTCTTTACGTACGGAAAAACTCGAAGCTCCCCATCTAAAAAATACAAAAAGTCCTTATTTTTTAGAACGAAGAGTTTGTGTAACTTACGAGCAAGGCCTTGCAAGGATTTATTCCTTGGGCCATCTACAATTAGTAAAACAAGATCAGGAATGTGGGACACAAATGTGTTCCACAAAACGTTAATTCAAATAATTGGCACACTCCCCATGTGGATCAATCAGTAATTTAAAATGTTGGAATTTTCCTAAAAAAACGCCACAGTACTATGTTGACTTTGACAATTTATGTTACAAAAAGTAGTGACAAATTTGGTTAAATACTCGTAATGCGATGTTTTTGACTNTTATACGATTAGTAAAACAAGATCAGGAATGTGGGACACAAATGTGTTCCACAAAACGTTAATTCAAATAATTGGCACACTCCCCATGTGGATCAATCAGTAATTTAAAATGTTGGAATTTTCCTAAAAAAACGCCACAGTACTATGTTGACTTTGACAATTTATGTTACAAAAAGTAGTGACAAATTTGGTTAAATACTCGTAATGCGATGTTTTTGACTTTGTCTCCGAAAATTCCGAATTCCATCGCTACATAAGATGCTTATATCAGACGCGTACGTCAATCGTGTCTCACTTGGCCGAAGCGTCTTTTTATCTATTGCGAAATTGGTATGTTTTAAGCATATTCGAGTCGAATAATTCGACAAAAAAGAAGTTCAACAAAAGAATGTTTGATACACGATTCTAAAAATCATTGACTGTCACCCAAAACAACATGATTCCTCAGATTGTATCATGAATTCCCGGCGTTGTTTCTAGATTTCAGTCTTTTTCACGAAAAATTAGATTTTTCAAAAACTCATAACTTACATGTATGAATCACAATGTAATACATTGAATGTATGATGCAATTCGGGCCGTAGAACTTGAAATTAAAAAAGAACGAAAGATGGACCTTTAGCCGCTACAAAGCATTCCTTCACTCCGAAAGAAAAAAAGACTTTCACGGTAAAAGTGCTCCCTAGCGCCAAAATGTGTCTCTTTTATTTTGTTACAAATTCGTGATCTAAAATTCAAATCGCATTATTTAGTATTTGAGTTCCTATAAAAAATCATGAGTCAAATTTCTACAAAATAGAAGGTCTAAAATACAGGGTCAAAATTTTAGTTACATCCGGCCATTGGCGAACGCCTTGTACTATCTTATTTAGGCCGGAATTTAACTAGCTAAAGTAGGTGCTAATCTAAACAAAAAACATCTAAACTAGGCTCAAGCCCGATCTTCACCATGGGAACGAATTAAGTAAAACATAGTTTACACTAAAGAACAGCCATTTCTGTACAAATTCCTTTTTTAAGCACATTTAAATCAGAATGTTAAATATTTGTCTGAATCGTTATGTCTACAATACAGGAAAAAAAGAATCGTTTATTGACTGAGCTGATTGGAAAGGAAGTGATCAAAAAAGCCCTCAAAGAAATTGTTACAGTCGGAGACGATTATTGGAAGTGACAAAAAATCAGCTTTTGTCATCACCTTTTACGCAAATTTTTGTCGTAAATTGCTTAAAAATGTCACATTGGTTAATTACTGTCTTTGTGCTTAGAGTGGGAAATTGTCTCTACAATTTAAGATCGCCGGTTTTATACGAATAAGTCAGCCAATTTTTGTTTTTGACGAGCCGCGTCAAAATTATTTATTTTTATACTTTATTGCTTTTAAACCAGCGTTATTTGACCTTCTATAAGAGCCAATATCTGCAAAATTTTGGCTTGCATATTCGGAATGCATGTTTGTGGTTATAACCAGCATGTTTTATACCTGATTGGCTTTGATTTGCTATGTTTTTTCACCGAAAAACCGGTATTTTGGCCATTTTGGGCCAATTTCTCGGTTAATTTCACAAAATTTCATTTTTTTAACTCAATTATCGTATCCGCCGTCATCGATTACATATAAATAAATTCTTTTATCGGTAAAATTGACTGATTAAGTTTTCGTTAAATTTTCCCGGAATACATCCTTATGATGTAATACATATTCCAAATTACCCCGAAAGTTCACCGAGTCGGCGAGGCCGTGTCTAATAATTCTAATTACCTACTGCCCGAAAACTTCGTCTTATATGGACAGAACTGTCCCCTTACTTTAAGATAATATAAGAAAAAAATATCAAGAAAAAACTCACTGAAATTATTAGACATGGCCTTGTAACCCAGAGTGGACCTCCAACGCGACGGGTATTCACCGTTCAAATAAAAACTCTGATATTATTTTTGGAGCGATATTCCCTGTAAAGGACGCTCTTACGGTAAGAGTCTTACCCACGCGCAAAAATTGTACTTATTTTTTTAATGTTCGATTGAATTGAAGCCCAAAAACTTATGAAAGGGACAAAAGCAAAACAGCGTACTTAACAATTTGTAAAGTAAATCCGGACAAACACGAACAATCGAAAAACTATACAGAAATTCTCAGTCGACGAATGTTATAAAAAAAATCTAAAATCTGTAAAAAAAACACAATAGACAAGTTAAATAAACGTTTTGTATAATAGCATTATTTGGATTTCGATAGAAAAATATTTTTTAAAGAGGCACTTTTGCGTAAAAGATATTTTTATTGAAAAAAAAAATCGGCGAAAAAAATACTTAATTTTCAATTGATTAAGAAATTTGAATGATTCAACACATTTTTATATTAACAATCTGACTTCACATTCCAAGTGATTTACTCTAAAAAGTTTATAGACTGTATAACAAAGGCATAAAAATTCAATTTAAAAATGGTAAACGTAGGGAAATTCCAATGTTAAAATTCTCGACAGAAAACAAATAAAGTAGATATGTCACATATCATGTGTGTTAAGTAACTCACGTTTCCAGTTTATTATCAGCTGGACTTGATTTTATAATTACCCACTTTTTCAACAAAAAATATATTGACATTATAACCGCCCAATTTGTCAATAGACAACTGATTGGTATTTTTGTTTTGTATTCCTGTGAAAAAACGTTGCTGCTTTTGGTGTAACATTGCGTTGAATGTGATTTTCTTACTTAGGCGTACCTTATAACCATCCATAAATTCGTTGGTAAGAAGATCAACAAAACGTTATAAAACCTAAATTTTGAGGGATACAGGTCTGCAGCATGCTGCATACTGCATGAGCTTACAATTTAAGATACATTAACTTTCGATTTCCTGCAAACGTGGTTAACCAACAATAGACAAATTTTTTGTGGTCTTCTATGGCTACTTCAAAGTAAGCTTTTGGCTTTTATTTGAAAGAAACTGTGGTTTCCGGTGACCGGAAGTTGCGCAAATTCTATTTTAGCAACAGTTTAGATGAAGAACGCTCACGTATAAAACTCTTCAAATGGTGCTTATATATAAAGGCCAATTTAAAGCAAAATAACCTAACTTATATAACTTATTCAGGTAAAATCGTCTTTACCATTTTTACTCAAATTGAAAATGGTCGTTAATTCTAGTTAGTGATAGTTAGGGTCGTCTTGGGCCAAAACGTTTGGTGCCAAATATTGCCAAAATTAACTTATAGTTATAATTTACAGTACGTCCGCTTGAAATAATACCATCGGAACTACACATTACATTAAATAGATTTAGCTGGTTTGTCATTCGCTGGAGTCACTTTAGATGCTTGACTCTACCAGTAAAACTGTACACAGTGTGTATTACACACGGTAATGTTTAATTTAAAAAAAAGCGAAGGTAAAAATCCCGACAGCAACCCTAGTCCTTGTTGTATTAAACCAACCGCCACAAAAAACGGATTTTTCAAAAAATATTATTAAAACGATTTGGTTATCACAAACGACTAACGCGGTTTGATAACATCAAATGATTAGTTCATACTTCAAAAAATTACAAAAAATATACAAGTGAAATATTCATGAGAGAAGTATTGATTTAACAATCTAAATCACCAGATAAAATTTAATCTTTTGGGAGGTTACGCTATATGTAACTTTGTTTAACCCGTGACCACATTTTAATAATATATATTTAATAATAGGACATATTTCTTTAGGAATATCAAGTATTAGAAAGGTTTTAGTTCCTAAAAATATCCTAATAGGCGCATGGACTGTAAAAAGTTTGTAAGGGAACAAATATTATAAAAATACAATAATGTAGAAAATAATTTCCCCTTTTGTGTTTATTCGATGTACGGGCGCGGGCCTTCAAGTTAAATTTACGATATTGACCTTGACTCGTTGGCCATAATTCAACCTGAAATTTTAGTGAAATTCAAGTGGTTAGAACACGTAAATCTTTTTTTTTTTGACAAGGATATTTGAGTTTGTTTCGATTTTATGTAAGAAAAAGAGCCCTCTATAAATTATAGATTATCGTTCAAATAAATTTACAGTTTTATAAATTTCGACGTCTAAGATGGTGGTTATAAGATAAGACAAAAAAGCTCCATAAGAATAAGAAAACGACATAAAACAATTAGAAAAATTGTATGTATATCTCCTGATAAACCTATGACGAGAGCAGCCCTTAAACGACTTGCGCTTAAAAGGACGCGTTTTGGGGCACTTAAGGGACCGAGGACTATATCTAAAGTTAAAAAGTTCACTTAACTGTCATGGTCCATTCTGGACACATCTGTCCAGATAGCACGTTTTTTCGAATTAACTCGCAAACGGTTAATGATATAACCAAACGGCAAACGGATTATAAATCTACCAACGAAATTACGTTTTTTTATACTTTTTTTAAATTTTTTTCTTTAACCCCCAGGACTCATATTGGACTAAATATACCTAAGATTATCGAGATAATTTATGTTCATGTTAATAGAAGATTTTGTTGTGCAAACCATATTATAATAACTATAAACTGGGTACAAAGCCTATAATATATTTCCAAATTAATTTGTTAACATTATAGCATGCCATTTTACACACATTCTGCTGTTATCTTAACAAATACTTAATTGAAAATTGATAACTTGTGTTATAAACTGAGATTAATTACGGAAATAGTGTGGAAATGTTGGTTGAAATAAAATTTCATATTGTAAAGATTTAATTCTAGCAGATTTTATATGTATGTGCTGATAACGTAACAAATTCGCAAATAATTAAAAAAACTTATTTATTTAGTTATTTTTGTATAAAATATAAAGAAATAAACTTAATAAAAACACTATCTTGTTTCGTTAGCTCATGTGTTAAAAACTTGGAAAAAAGATAATTTTAGCTATACAGTCCTTAACCATTTATCGGAAGTTTTTGAGTTATCGAAAATATCGTCCGATAAATGAGCATCGTCACAAAAAAGGTCATTTTTTATTAGAATGACCCCATTTTGGCCGAAAAAGCGTCCGATAAATGAGCGTCCAATTAATGGTTAAGGACTGTATTATATCAATAAAGTGTACTCATAAATTTTCAAGGCAACAGTCAGAAGTTTCATAATCCGTTGAAAATTCTGAAATTGATTTACTAGTTTTAGTGCAATCGTGAAATGAAATTCTGGACAGATGTGTCCAGAATGGACCACACCGCTTACTCGTTTTGAGTGGATCATGACAGTTAAATAGTGAAAATAGGTAAGTACTACACACTGTGTAGGTTCATCCAATTTTGAAGAATGACAAAAATTTCGAATGAAAAAAGGGCATTTTTATTAAAATACAACTACTTGCGAATAATTTGACATGAGCGCTCATGATGTACATCTAAAATACATAAAAAGTACATAAAAAATTACATTTCAACGTAAAAAAAAAATAAACTTTAATTTATTAATTCAAAAGGGACATGTTTTAGCTGTGTGAAATTTATGGATTACTCGATTTAAACTCGATTTGGGTCATATATTGTCCACCCGTGTCGATTTAAAATATTCTCAACTTTGAAAAGAGACATAATCGCGTCCTGATTCCCTTTGTGGATTCGGGATAAAAAAAATCAACACGTGCAAAGAAAACACAAGATTAACTATGCTGAACTTGAATTTACAAACACAAGAAACAACGTTGAATTAGTCTTTATCATATTTTTTATACAATTCATAAACGTTGGGCTATTTCCAAGTAATTCAACAATGGGCTCAGCGCATATTTCCGCGGATCAGACTCGCGGTTAAGTCGAGGTTTTTAGTCAAATAAAGTTCTTAACTAGCAAGACTTTCATGTGCTAAAAAGGCACAGCCTGAAAAAGGACAAACTTGAAAACAGAGAAACCGGTTTTCTGTTGATTATGCGTGTTATGGTCGTTATTTTTTTATAAACAAGCAATTTTGTACTTTAAATTTGAATATGATAAGACCTTTTAACTTAGGGTGGGAACGAGATAGTGGATTTGTTAAAAAACTTCATTCTGTGCCTTATTGCCACGTTTTTTGATTTTTTTTTGCAATTTTTGAAATCTCCAACATCGATTACCTAACCCCCCATATATAATTTTTTCAATCACACCGATTTTTGGTCATTCCCACCCTATTATAACTACTTTATAAAAAATAAACTTTAAAAGGCCTAACCCTTAAAGGTGCTCGAATCTTACCATATATGGCCATATTCGAGTGAAGTCCATAATTGCCCTTCCGAAGCATTTTTTTTATAAAAAAACATTGCTGCCTTAAAACTAATAATCAACAAAAAACTTTTTTTAAGTTTTCAACATTTCTTCTCAGGTTCTGCCTTTTTTATCACATGATATTCTTACAATATGGAATGCACTAGTGAACATGAATAAATACACTTTGGTCTAAGATTTTAGCTTCGAAATAAATTATGACGATCTAGAAAAAAATAAGACCTTTTTGACATTACCTAAAAATGGCGGCACCACGGCATCTCGCAAAAAAGTTTTTCGCAAAATTAATGCGTTTTCGGCGAAAAACGACAAATGGCAGCAATATGCCCTAAAGAATATAATTTGGGAAAATTATTCGAGATGCCTTTTCCGCGAAAAAAAAAACACAAATTCGACTTTTTCTACGAGATGCCACGGTGCCAAAAAAATTCAGACCTAACAACTACAGCCGTAACTACTGTATGTTTATAGAACGTTTAACTCAAGTTCGACAGAAAGTTTGACGTGCAGTTTCTGAAACGTAAAAATGACTTATTTCTAAGATCATTAACTCGTGAAGGGTAAATTATGCAATTTTCTCGAAAAAAAGAGCTCGAGTCGTCATTGCTTTGTTGCTTTAGATTTTTTTATATATTTGAATAGCATTTTTTTTGGTGGGTCCTCACGTTGTGCGTACTTTCAGGTGACTAAACTTTGGACAGTTTTGTTTGAGTATGTCACCGTTTTCTCACGTCATACTTACGCGATTACGGGACTGTTATGACACCTCGATTAAGCTCTTCGCACATCAATACCATTTATATATTTTAAACCTATCAATTATTTTTTCTTCTTTCGGCAACGTTTATACCGTTTTCAACCTAGAGATAACGATAAAACTTAAAATATTCATTTTCGGTCTGTTTTTTTTCTGGTTTGGAGACAATGAACTCAAGCTCTTCTTGTGGTATAATTTCAAGTGGCTTAATCGTCTTTTAGCGAACTTCTACTTAATTTCTTTTTTTCAGAAAATTGCTTGATTAAATGAAAATGGACTTGTTCCAACTTGTTTTTTTTATCATAAAATAGAACGTATAATCATTTAGTAGTTTCTTATAAGTTTTCAAGCGATATAAATTATAACATATGACCAATTATGTTCTAGATATTAAAGGAAAAATTTAGTTGAAATCTTGAATATTTATTTCGGTTTCAACTATTTCATAAAAGATTCTCATAAGAATTCCTGCCGTTTTTCTTTCCCTATTTGCTGTTTGATGCATTTTTATCCATAGGTCACGAATTATAAATATTTTCAGGAGAAAAATTTTGGCGAGAGATTGCGCTAGATTTTTAAGTGTTGAATTTGTCATTTCTGGGCATAATGTACACATGTGAGTTGTACACAATTGTTGAGAAATGAAATATCGCAGATTGCATATTCAAGAATTTTTGTCAACAATTGGTCGCTTTTTATATGGCGTGTAAACTCTCAAAAGTTGCAGCTTTTGTGTCTAGAAAATAATACGCATCGGGGAAGAATTCCATCGCTTTTATTTTTCACAATTACTTTTCTTCGTTTTCGAATTATGCATGTCTATAACATTTCTTTCATGTTTCTCTTAATTTCCCTCATTACTAATGAGTCATTAGCATTAAAATTATTGACGACTTTATCTTTATCGACATCTCTTAAGGCTTAGCTCTATCGGAATTAGTTAAAAGTTTAAACTCAAGACTCATCAGAGTCACTTTCAGTAGCCATCCCCCTTCAAGACGAGGAATTAATCAGAATGAAAGAAACGGTGGCTTCCGATTCTAAGAAATTCCATTTATTATTTTTTGATTGGTTGAAATTCAATTATTATAATCAGGTGTTATTTCGATATTCAATATGAATTTGATATTTTAAAATACAAAATATTTTTAAATGCTCATAACGAGCAATGAGGGAAACAAAGGCCACGACAAACTTTCTTAGATTTTTTGCGGGGAGGGATGTGAATTGCTTGACTTTTCGTAAATTTCCGTGAATCATTTTCGCCATCCTTTTCCGTTTGCCTGAGTCGGTTATTATGTATTGTTTGGTCAATACAGATTGTAAAACCAAAAATAAGTGATTATTTGTATGGCAAAATCTATAATTTTGTCCAATACATGATTGAATTTTCGACTCGCGAAAAAATCATTTTTCCAGTAAATCCGTGGTCTCAAAAACGTTCACGGATGACAGGCCCATTTTCAAGATTGGGGGTACAACGGGATAATTTTCGTTNAAGTTAAATAGTTCTTAAATAGTTTAAGAAAAATTAATAATTTCAACTGAAAAAAAGAAATCAACACGAGTAAAACAGAAATACGACGCGCGGGCATTTTTCTCATGTCTAATTCCGAAACGAAGAAAAATAATTGTGAAAGCGAGAAGCGACGAAATTCTTCCCCCGATGCGTATTATTTTCTAGATACAAAAGCTGCAACTTTTGAGAGTTTACACGCCATACCGTTCAGCATGTACAAAAAAAAAACGGAATTTCCCTATCTAGAAAAAAAACAAAAAAAACAAGGAAATCATGTAAAACGCAAGTTGCTTTCTGTCCCTCAATAAAATACAGCGCGTCGGGCGGCTTTATTTTTTTTTTATATTTTTATGAACAACAAAACATAATTCGATTATTCATTTTTTTGTGTCGATAACGTTTATATTTTTCATTTCCCTCATTTTCGGTATTTGTACATCTCGTGGTATAATTTCGAGTGGCTTACTGGTATTTTAGCGATCTTCTACTTATTTTTTCGGAAAATCGCATGATTATATCATATTGTATTGACTAAATCATTTATATGAAAATGGACTTGTTAAATAATATTCCAAGGGTGAACTAGAATTTAAAAGAAAAGATAATGCGTCGAGTAATACAATACAGTCGATCACGGCCAAAAACCGTTAATTGCGTAAGAACCACTTGAGAAAAAAAATCGGATTTAGCGATAAAATAATTTATGAATTAGAATTTGTCCGTTCTAGTTACAACCGGCTTTTCTTAGGCGGAAGTGATTTCGCCAGATTTGCTTTGCTAAACGGAACAAATTATCGCTAGAAAGAACGATGATCAATTAAATAAGGTCGAATTTTTCAAGCTAAAATTTAGGATTTCGTCCCAAAGTCCGCGAGACGGAACTTTAAAACTTTATTCTTTATAATGCTATTCTATAAGGCTGGTTATAAGGCCAGAAATCAGAGAATGGCCCCGGCGATACGCCCTTACGACCAAAGACGATTCCTCAGACCTTATAGCTAGAGTACGAACGGCCTTTCGATCCCGCAAATCATATAAAAAATAGATAAAAAGAAAAAAGCTCTTTGTAACCACCAGAAATATTCAATAGCAAAACGTTTTTAATATTCATTAGCGGAAAGTTCACCACATACAATGATGCCATTTTCGGGACCATAATTGTTGCCCGTGAACTTGGGCAACGCGCTGAACTTGACAAACTCTAAATTTTCAAGGCGAGCTGAAGCATATTAAACGTTGCGCTATCAATTTCCTTTTTTTTTTGGAAAATGGTCTAAATTTGGAAACAATCAAATCATTAAGAGAGATTTTGGATAACTGATCTAGAACGAAAAGAAAAACAGATTTGTTGACCTTGGAATTGAGTGAAAATAACAAGATATCAAAAATCTGTCTTACTGATTTTTGCGCAATGTTGTTAGCTTTATAATGCTGAAAAAAATAAATCATTATCATTAACGGTACTGAAATTTGGGAAATACCGACTGCAGGCTGGTCTGACAAAATACTAAAATTTGTAGCACTTAAATTTAAGCCAGATTTTTCGAAATTGAGAATTTTTTTTCTTCACAAAAATTTTAATCATTTGTCTGAACATTATTGCGTAGACTACTATACTGTATAGTGCTCGAATTAAATAATTATTATCTGTTTGGTATACCAAACTACCATGGTAGTTTATATTGATAAACTACCATGGTAGTTTATATTGATAAACTGTCCCTCTGATTCCTTAAATTTTGGTTTTGATCGGCATTGCAAAACATCAAAATTTTTTAGATTTTTTTTTCTGAAATGAACTTGTCCGTTCTTCTTGACAGTTTAGTAATACTAAGACTAAATCAACCTGGAAAACATCTAAACGTATTACTAATAAATATTTTAGTAATTTGCTATTATTTTTGTAAACAACTCCTATGACCGGTCCTTAAAATGAAATTTATTTAAAAAGTCCGGTCTTAGTTAAAATATAATGATAACATTGGCATTAAATTCTTTGGGACGTTCGTTTAAGATTTTTCTTTTAATTTGTTATGTCAAAATAACTAGTTATCAAAGGCAAACAACATGTCGTAATTTAAGCAACGTAATTTTTCGCTTCCCATTTACATTAGCTAATTACATCGTAGTAAAAATCCCATGTTGTTTTTTTATTCAAAATTGTTACCTAAAACGTTTAACAACGTAAACTGTCGTGTTTCTTAAATTATTAATGAAATACTACATAATGTTCAGGAATTTCCGAAGTTTCGTCCCTCTTTCGCGAAATATACGTAAACTACGCCATTTAACTGCTTCTAGTTATGTAGATCAAGGTCGAAAAATCACTTGATTTATTTTTAAAAGCGACGTAAGTCACATTACATTATAACCTGGCAAAAGGTTAAAACATATGATATTGGTCAAGGCCAAACAAGTTAAAACATTAATATTATATCAATTTTTTAAAATATATTATTGGACCTGACAAAAAATTGAAGATTTTTTTTTTGAACATCACCAACACTGAAAACATGATGACCAAAGATTTCAGGGTCATCATATAGCCCCCTTAAAAAAAACTTCGAGACCTTCGTGAAAGAAACTGCATATAACGGTTAAAATGAGAAATTTTGAGTTAGCCCCAAGGCCTACAAATGTAGGTGCTTGTGGTGACGAAATAAATGTAATCCCCCACTGCCTTTTCACGACAAATAACTGGTAGCCATAGTAGTTAACTTCATTAGCATCGTTTTTTGCGAAAAAACTTTGTCGAAAATGTTTTTTTACATTCAAAGCGGTTAGTTATAAATTATACGTCCTAATTTCGATCACCAAAAACGTCCCAAAAAGGAGCATGTGTCTGTTAGAATGGCTCCATTTTGGCCAAAAAAGCGTCCCAAATAGGAGTAAGGACTGTTACCATTTAGAGCCGTTTTGAATGTTGTATGTAGTTAAAATCCGTCGAGGAATTACCTTTACTTTGTACTTTGTACCTTTACTTATACTGTACATGCTATAGTATAGCAGCTATACTGTACATGACTTTAGTGTGAACAAACCCTTCTAAACCAGCATGCCTCGGACAGCATGGGATATCAAGACAGTCAATTCAAATAGATAGAAATTCTAACTTCGAATGAAAAGTACGAAAGGAATCGATCAAGATTAGAATAGATGACAATTCTATTCTCATCCCACAAAGTTTTCAATTTAATTTTCGTTTTCTTTCTTTTTTCGTTT
>SCLG01000084.1:256366-270329 GCA_004367875.1 Oikopleura albicans | reverse complement strand
TTTTTTTTTTTGCTCAACTTCTCCCTTTTCGCTGAGCGATATTGATATCCCACTGGGTCCGACAGGACAAAAGCACATGTCACACTGAGTTAATCCGTCTTTAATTAAATTATAAAGAAAACAAAAGCATATCTGTTCGCCATCCGAATCATCCATTCAATTCGCAGAAAACGAAAAAAAAAGTGACACTTTTGATAATGAGCTCAATTTGAGAAGATCAAAAATAAATCCGCGAAAAAGAAGATGAAAAAAGGCGAATGATGGATTATTATTATTAAACGCAAGTTGGTTGGAATTTATTAAGCCTGGATTTAGAAAAAAAATACTTTAAATCTGGGTATTGTTTTAGGTTGGGAACACATCAATCAAGCTTACTTTTTTATGAGCAAACATATTTACTCATTTTAGTGGAAATATTCAGTACTACTACAGTATTTAATACTGTCAAGTTAGTAATACTAAGTCATGTTGATATACACCACCTACATGCTTATAGTAACAGTCAGTTTTTCCGCCTACGCACTACCAGCTTAAAGTAATAGTTCCACGACGGAACTTCCACATACCTGCTTGAATTTAGCCGAAAATGGAACAAAAAACTCTTACTTTAAGTGAAACTGTTACTTAAAGCACGTACGTTTAGTGCGTATACGGAAAAACTATCAGTTACTTTAATCAGGTAGGTGCCACTAGGTTGTGTAATTTATTTAGTAATAATGGACACAGGTTCCTATAACTTATGGGTAACTTATGGTAAGCGAATTTTCCGAAAGTGTGAAAGTCAATAGATTTTTGGTTGTTATCGCGGTTTTATTTATAACCGGTACAATTCGGATTTCTAAAAATTGGATCAACTTGAAAGTCGGGTAAAAATCCAGGCTGAAGTCTAGCGATAGGCGGAACTCTTAGTTTTTTCTCCATAAACATTTAGGAGATATGTATAGATTGTTTAGGCTTAATCTGTTTCTTTTTGGCTTTTGTAAAAGTTGTTTCAGCGGTTTGAAAAAATACGTTTAAAAATCATAAAGTCATGTTTTAAAATCAAAAATAACGAGTTTAACCCAACGGAAAAGTCGAGAATTATCATAAATAAAGTCCAGCGCGCTCAAAGGTGCGATAGAGACCAGAACTGCGATTTCCCATTTTTACATAATTTTAGCTCATTATCAGGTTTAATAATAATATTACTTAAAAACACAGATATGGTCTTTATCACAGAGTTTTAGCGCGCTCAACTTTATCCATAACAATAATANCTGCGCCGTTATCTTACAACTTTCGCATGAACAAAATCCGTAAAATAACGGAACAACCGGGATAACAGCCGAGGGGGTGTGTTGCATATTATCTAAGAAATTGTTAAACGTCAGTATAATCGGGAAAGTTTCTATCAATTATAATGAAAAATATATTTGGATATGGAAAGACTATCCAACATAGATATTTTTGACAAAAAGTTTCTGGTTGACTTGTTCGTTTGGCACAAAGTAGTTCACTATTTGATAAAAAACGGGAATGCATGAGTATCGAAATGACTGAACCGTTTCAATTGCACAGCATTTTAAATATCCATTACAATTGATTTACACGGAAAGCAGAAAAAAATTAAAAACCAAAACTTCGACTTCCGGAAATGTACCCATTATAATCATTTAAAATAGCAAAAACTCACTAGACGTTCCAGACTGGACCGAGTTCGGAGATCTATGCAAAGCTATGACACCTGTTTGCTTTTTAAAAGGATCTACAGTAATCATCCCCTATTTGGCAATTGGGTATTTTTCAACGGTTAGGCCTAATAACAATCATTACAAGCAGCGCGGGGAGTTGTTTGCGTGGCTAAAGGACGCTAGCCAATAGGAGGCGTCTCTAAAAAGGTATAAGCCAATAGGCGCGCTTGTCAATTCAGTTACAGACGCTCCGCGCCTATTTTTGCTATGTGTTCAAAATTGCTTGAAATAAATAAAACAATGATCAAATATGAATATGAAACTAAAAAGTGTTGTTTGCCTATATACCCAAACTCCCCCTGGCCAGGGAGTCAAAGCTAGCTGTCCCTGTTAAAAAGTTCCAAATCCTTGCCGAATCGGGAATGATGACTGTAATATGTTTTTCTAATAAGGTTTTTTCTAACACAGCAGTTGAAAAGCGTGTTTGTGAAATAGCGTCTAGAAATGAAAAAACCCGATGCGCCGTTATAACGCGTTGTAGAGCTATTTAAAAATACTACAGGTTCAGCCTCATGAAAATCGGCCGAGCGTTTCTAGTATTCCGTGTCGTTATTTTGAACAACCGCTTGAATTTCATGATAATTAGGGTCTTATTCTTTACGTGGAGATATTTATAAACATGGGAGAAAGGAGCGCGCTCGAGCGGCACCCTAGTTTGAAATAAAAAGAGAAAACTGGTCTTTATATCATCTTAAAATATGCCGACACGGAATACTAGAAACGCTCGGCCGATTTTCATGAGGCTAAACCTGTAGTATTAAAGGAGACCTTATAACGGCGAATCTGGTGTACTGATATATCATGATAGTCTATCATTGATAGATATACGGATGACCTTGAAAATATGACAAGTTACAATAAATGCCTTTAGGTTTCATGATTTACGTTTCAACTCTCCCGTGCATACCGGACGGTACCGGTAGACCGCGCAGCCGTCCCGCTTGGCTAATTTGCGAGCTTTCAATATGAAAAAACTTCGAATAGTAAGGTATAACAATATGCTCTAATAACATTTAACTTATAGTTATACCGATAAACTTAATATGACATAAGTTATTCAAGTTATAAGGCTTTATAAGACTAATTTTAAACATCAGGCTAGATTTATCTATCAAAATTTATTGTTCAAGGGTTAATAACGACTGAAAACCGACCCTGGCCAGGCCTGGACACATGTGTCCATACTGTGCGGTACAGGGCCCTGCAGCTGAATGCAGGGTTAAATTAAATTTTCGAGGCGAAAATGATGGCCTTAAATTTTTTTCTCATTAACCGGCCAACTTTTATACTCACTTGACCAAAATTTTTAGGATTAAATTACCTGTCGGTCCAAATTCTTGCAGTAAAACGCGCCACGCGCGCACATGTTCAACGATTGCCCAATGACCTCTTATTTGGCGAAAAAAAGATGAAAAATAGTTGAGATTTCAAAACATTTTGTCTCGACGCTTGTAGCTGATTGGTTGGAATTGCAGGGAATGTGATTGCTCCGGTTGAATAAAGCGGCTGACCCTTCACTCTTGTAATCGACGACATCAGAGAACACGCTTTTAAAATAATTTTGATTACGTTTTTTCTTGCATAATAATGGATACCATTCTCAATTTTGAACCGGAAGTTCGACCGCATCTCCAGCGTGCGTACCTAGAAGGGCGAGAAGACGGCGTTAAGTCTGGCTTTGAATTTTTTACAAATTTATATTTTGAAATTTCATGACAGGGTATTTTTTGAGTTTCGGACATTCCGAGCCGTAGCCTGAATTGTTAAACAAGAGTCGTGTAACAAGACGATGTTTTTTATGGTAAAATGTCCGGAATAATAAGTTGAAAAAAAAAAATAAGAATTGGACAGGTAAAATTTTCAAAAAAAAAACAGTTTTGTTCAGCTCAAAAAAAAAAATTTTTTTAAATCCTAAATTATCACGTGACACAGTGACCTTGAGCACAAATGGACAAAAATTTTAAAATTTTTTTGAGCTGAACAAAACTGTTTTTTTTCGAAAATTTGACCTGTCCAATTCTTATTTTATTTTCAACTAAGGTACGTAGTACGTACCGTGTATCGAGCCTTTTTGTCTGAGTCATAGGCTATGACTCATAGCTATTCATATGCGTGCATACATCTGGAACTATTCTACACACTGTGTTACTGTTTAAGTACCCAATTTCCGATTTGTAATACAGTGGTGAATTCAAACTCGTCGAAGGTGAAAAGTTGAATGTTGCCGTCGGACAAATTTCTTACAATGGTGGAGCTGGAGGTACATTCGTTGTCAAAAACAAAAATGGCCAATTTGACCCGTTAGTGATTGCGGGTGGCGCTGGAGGAGATCACGATGAACATAGAAACGTTGTTTCAAAGACGGGATGTGGGTAGCTAACGGTGGAGGATTTGGTGGTGGGAATTTTTACGGTAATAATGGAGGGGGAGGAGGATATACTGGCGGCATTGCTTCGGGTGACTACGATACATCCGAAGGTGGCGGTGGATCATATTGCACCGACAAAAAAGGCACGAAGCAAACCGGCTGGTTCAACGAAGGCTCCTGCACAATTTAATTTATTTCTAGTTAGCAACTCTGTCATTTATATTAGCTGTTAAACTAATCAATAAAAAGTAAAACTCAGCTTTAAAAGACTTCTTTTAATTATTATACCGCATACAGTAATTTATATGGTACGGTTTTTTATGATTATTGTATACAGTCCTTACTCATTTGTCGGACGATTGCTCCTTTTTAGGACGCTTTTTGGCCAAAATTGGGCCATTGTAAATTACAATTTGTAATAGAAAAAATGGACTTTTTTGTGACGATGCTTCTTTTTCGGACGCTATTTTCGAGAACCGAAAACGTCCGATAAATGAGTAAGGGCAGTGATTGAATTCAATTGAAAAACATTTGAATTCGATTTTCGTCAAATATTTATGATACCGTCCTGATTTTGAGTTTTGTTATGAACGAGCGATTTTTCGGTATACGCCGTCATTTTGTGCGAGATTATCTCTTGCTCACAACAATATATTGTTATATACTACATAACAGACTGTAATTTACAGTGTAGGTTTACTAATTAGTTAATTATGAGTGGACGGGCTGGTCTGTCGTCGGACGGCACTACCTGAAAACGGAGAAACTTGAAAACGAGAAACCTTAAAACGGAGAAAATTTGCCAACAATGGCCTCTAAAATGCTCTCTAGCGCCAAAACTTGTCCTTTTCAACTTTTTTTTATGTCACCAACGTAAACTGCATCATATGTGAGTTTTAGAAAACTTTATTTTTTCCCTCTAGAAAAATTTCTCCGTTTTCATGTTTCTCTATTTTCAAGTTTCACCGTTTTCCGGTAGTGCCCGTCAGACTGGTTACACGCGTGTTTTCAACCTCGCTTTGTGGGGCTGCTTAGTCATGGCCCTTGACTCATGGGACTGGTTATATGCGCGGCGCGACTTTCAGCCCCGATACTAGTCATGAGTAAAATCTTACATTCGGATCGGAATTGGTGGTCTCATCGTAGCAGGGCTGAAAATCTTACATTCTCATCGTTCAGCATTTACTTTCATATTCCGTGTAAAATAATCACTTAAACTAACGTGAGCGTATATACGTGTATCATATAAAACATTATTACACTCTTTAAACTCTCATAAAAGTCGTATTATAAAGTTCCATTTTTTTTGTAAATCATAATCTTTTTTTGTCCATCATGGAAAGAGAAAAAACATTATCTGTGACATTTGACTCTGACAGAAGTACCAAACCATCAGCCGTGCATCATTTGAAACTAGCACATCAAAATAGCAGTTTTTCATCGTTGACACATCTTAATGATGCGACCGATGTCCCTCAACGTTTTGCATCGCTATCAAATGCTAACGTGTCGCCTTTACCAAATCCTAACGTGTCGTCTTTACCAAATGGTCCGACTATTTTCAAAAAACCAAAAAACGATGATAAAGACGAAAATGATAGGTAATTTGTTTTCATACATGCAGACTGCATGTAGTGTATATCTACTTTACGTGTCAGATTAAAACGCGGCGTGAAATTTATTTGTTATCTCACTTTCTAGAGTTTTTTTTGTTGATTGTCTCTACCATATTGCACGGTAAAGTATCACATGAAAATAAGGAGTTTTCTTTGGAACTTTGTTCTATCGGAGTGATTTTTAAACACGAAAAAATGAATAATGTTACCACTTTTTGGTAACTTTGCTTGAGAGCGCGTGACGAGCTGCGCGTCTGAGGCCTGTGTGGCCTGTCANATAATCACTTAACCTAACGTGAGCGTATATACGTGTATCATATAAAACATTATTACACTCTTTAAACTCTCATAAAAGACGTATTATAAAGTTCCATTTTTTTTTGTAAATCATAATCTTTTTTTGTCCATCATGGAAAGAGAAAAAACATTATCTGTAACATTTGACTCGGACAGAAGTACCAAACCATCAGCCGTGCATCATTTGAAACTAGCACATCAAAATAGCAGTTTTTCATCGTTGAAACATCTTAATGATGCAACAGATGTCCCTCAACGTTTTTCATCGCTATCAAATGCTAACGTGTCGCCTTTACCAAATGGTCCGACTATTTTCAAAAAACCAAAAAACGATGATAAAGACGAAAATAATAGGTAATTTGTTTTCATAAATACAGACTGCATGTTCTGTATATCTACATTACGTGTCAGATTGAAACGCGGCGTGAAATTTATTTGTTATCTCACTTTCTAGATGTTTTTTTGTTGATTGTCTCTACCATATTGCACGGTAAAGTATCACATGAAAATAAGGAGTTTTCTTTGGAACTTTGTTCTATCGGAGTGATTTTTAAACACGAAAAAATGAATAATGTTACCACTTTTTGGTAACGTTGCTTGAGAGCGCGTGACGAGCTGCGCGTCTGAGGCCTGTGTGGCCACATGTGGCCTGTCATTGGTCTTTTTGAGCGCGCTCGGCCAATCACCGAAAGGCAAATCACCCAAATGCGATTTACGTTTGTTAAAATATTTTTGTATTACCGTCCTTCCCCTCTTAAGTGCCGCACTAAAGGAGAAATATGCATTTCCGCTAAAAATTTGTTTTCGCGTTTTAAAATCAGGACGATAGATGGAGAGATACCATTTTCCGCATGAATACAAGCTACTCATTGTCCGGAATGAAAAAATCCATTTCACGGCGGTTTTTCATGGCGGGTAATGCGTAGATTTATAAAAAAATCATTTGGGCGCTACTGTTTTAAAAAATACTATTTGAATATTTTCAAGAACCGAGCAACGCAAAGAAGACACTCAAGCGTGGGACTCAGCAGAAATAAAAGCTAGTTTTGAAAAGCGCAGCACTTGGCCTCATGTTCGAAAGTTATGGATTAGGCGTATTTTCAATACTATTTGTTGCGTTTTCGCCACTGCATTCTCGGCTGGTCAGTATATCGGTTTTGCTCATGTAATGGCTCGTCTAAAGTTATTATCGCCGGACAATCAAACACGATCTGAAAATCAAACACAGTTTGGAAATCGATCATTTGTGGAAAATAATATTTGCATATCAAGAAACTTAGGAAACATGGTTTCCTTTTCGCAAAAATAATGTTTTGGAATACCCCACCGGTGGGCTTATCAGGCCCCCGTGTATTGCCCGCTCGTGCGTTTATTGGGCTACTATTTCCTTGCAAGTCCGCCTACGCACTGCAGGTCTATCCGGCCAGTTTTAAAAGGCGTAACTGACCAGATTAACCCATAGTTGGTGTAGTGTACAAATACTTACCATGAGTACACCAAGTCACCAGGAAAAAGTATGAATTTTAAAGTTAGTGTTAAAAGTAATAAATAAGGATCAAACCATGATACAGAGGCAATATTTTTTGCCCTATGCATACCGAGTATGTGGACGTTTATTTATTCGTCATATTTTCGTATTTTCAAATCCAGTTCGAATGCTAACTGGCCGTCAGCTAAGCAATTCGCCTTACTGTTAATTCCAGAAGTACTATTTTCCATTTCGTCCAATTTTCTGATTTTGATTGGGTTGCCTCTCCTGCATAAAACAGCGAATATTTCTCTAACATTTTTACCTACTCTTATTCCGTTGCTTCTCCAAGTCTCGGATGATAAAGATCGTACAGATGGAATGCCTTCGAAAAATCATTTTATGGGTAAAATTTATGGAAAGAAAGCACGAGGCTTTCGAAAAGTCTTATCATTGGTGTTTTGGATATGTTCTATGGGTTTGTTTATTTATCTGATGACCGCTAATAAAGTGCCACCAATGGAATTAAGTTTAAGTTTTATAAAATTTATTATTATAATATTTTCGACAAAGTTATAAGGAGTAGGGCGGCCATATGGTCGCCAATTCGTGTCTAAAACACCATTTGGTCATGAAGTCATGTTTTGAACAACACTTGACGACCAAATTTTGGTCGCGAAAGTACCAAAACTATACCCTAGGTGGCGATGAATAGTTGGCCCAGACCATTCTAGTAAGATTATAACCAGAATAAAAAAAGTGTAGCATTAATATACCAAACCGACTTACGAGAAAATTTTTTTTTATAAAATATTATCGCTTGTGTGAGTTGAGACACCACGTGGATAAAACTGGTAGAGGGCTTAAATGAAAATATATAACATAACAATTTATTTAGGATTTATGTAGAATATCATTAAAAAACTTCGTAAAAGTCTTATTTCGGTTGCTTTCATTTTGCTCTCGGTACCTGATTGGATAAATTTTTCCATTTCGAGTGCTTGGATATTACCGAAAACAATGTCCAGAGTTGCTCGAGGCGTTTTGCATGATGTTCCAGAAACTCCTGGATGCCCTCGAAATATTGATTTGTCCGTTATGTCCAGTTACGTTTTTATCGCACCGATCCAGATATTGTTATCGTTTGTGATGTATGTGATTAGTTTACTTTATCACGGTCGTACTTTTGGACTCCATCCATCAGAATGTTTGAACACGTTTGCTAAGTTTACAGGCATAAGGCTCATTTATTGTGGCCATAAAAACTAATAAAGTGCTTACTTCTAATACGGACGTTTTTGATTCCCGAAAATAGCGTCCTTATTGGGGGAATTGTCATAAAGTGCCCATTTTCGAGTGTTTTGGGGAATTTTTTTTACAAAAAGCGTCCGTATTAGAAGAAATTGTCCGTATTGAGTGCGTCCGTATTGAGACTAGGGACTGTAAAAATCTTTGAGTGTAACTGTCAAGATACAGAGTCTGTATAATACAGACTCCAGATAAAATTCTTAATTTCATAATGCAAAGGGACGTCCCTTATGGACCATAAGTTATGGTAGTAAAGAATGTAATCACGGAAAGGTAGCACACGTTCAGAAATATTGGCAGCCAAGTTAAAACGTCTTTTTTGGGACAGTTTGCCATGGATAAAGCAACAATGCGCTACCGCCAATAAGCTGGCGACCAAAATATTGTTTAAAAGAGCCATTTTCAGGAGCTTGGTCTGATATCGAACAGTTTGATTTATGGGCTATTGTTTGGGCCAGTTGTGCGCCAGCCTCATCTTTCATTTCAAAATGTGCTGTACGGATGGGACTTCAAAATGCCGGTTTGATAACACCCAGTTTCCTGAGCCCTGTGCTGGCTTTTATCACAATTTTTGTAGTCGAAAGCACCGCACGCTTGGAGAAAATTCCATGGTGGGGAAATTATGACACGGATTGGGGTTGGAAACAAGAATTGGCTTAATTAATAAGGATTTTTCTGGCAATATTATTTATCTTACACACTATCGACGTTAACATTATCATTTTATTGATTGAATAAGATCAGTTTGGCAATTGTAGTATTACAGTCCTTACTCCCATAAAGAACGTTTTTCGTCCCCGAGAAAATACCGTCGAAGGGTTAGCGCTCCTCCAGGGGTCAATTTGTAACGTTTTTCATTGGATAATCATTTTTTTCAATGAATAACGTTCCTTATGGGATAAATCTTCGTTATGGGAGCGTCTCTTATGGGAGTAAAGACTGTATGAAGTACAAACATTATCATTTCCAAGTTTTTATACGCTATGCCGTATGTAATATAAGGTATGTTTTAAGTTGTTTTAATATTTTGAAGCTTTTCCCACCTGGTTTTCATCTTTTTCATCTCCTCCTTTTTTCCTACTGTTGCCGTTAACAGTGTTTTTTGGAGTCCAAATTTTGGATCCCCCCAATATTATGTGAGACACTTTTTAACCCTGCCGCTGACTTAACAGATACTGTTGCTATTTCGTTAACTTGCGTCCTACTGATTTTGGGTCTGTTTATATTTCTATTCCTAACTCATTATGCTTGGTTTAATAGAGCATGGGTGTATCCCTTGGAGCGAGATGTTTTCGTTATTCCGTCTTTTCGAATTTTTTACACATCTGCTTTCACGGTGCTTAACCGGCGTGTGGTTGATTTGGAAGCAGAAGGTATAAAACAACGATCTACATTTAGAAGTCGTGCCGAAAGCATCGGTTTACTAAAATCAGTTTTAGGGTACAATCCCAATGCCGTTATCTTGTAAATTTCGCATGAAAAAAAATCTGCAAGATAACGGACCATTAAATGACAAATCGGCTAAGTAGAGTTAAGACATAAAGATAGGGAGTTTCTGGGAAATTGGCCGAAAAAAATCCGCAAGATAACGGACCGAGCGGGAAAATCTGCTACTCAGAGGACTATGCACTTTACTCGAGTACATTTTACTCAAGTAGCACATACCCATAAAAGCTAAATGTGTCCATAAAAAGAATATTAAACTACTGTTTGAACGGATCACTCCCGTCACTTCTGACGTATAGACACCAATCATTTTGGTACAGTCCTTAATTCCATAACGGCCGTTTTCGGTTCTCGAAAAAAGCGGCCGTTATGGCCCATAACTTATGGGGTAAATGGCCTTTTTTGAGGAAAAAAAGCGGCCGTTATGGAATAAACGACCGTTTTTGCAGGAAAAAAGCGGCCGTTATGGAAGTGCCCTTATGGAATCAAGGACTGTAGTGTCTATTAATTTCAATATTGGTATTTATCAATTACACCCGTTCTAGAAGCTAGAAGCCAATTTTTTGCAGCAGCAGTACCTTTGCAGCAGACATTTACATAGGTTTACGGAAAAAAATTATCCTGAGTCGGGACGTTTTTCGAGAATCAAAGACCAATTGTAAACCTAACTTAAGCAACTTGCTACGACGTAAAACTTCATGCTGGGATAAAGGTCAAAAACGACCCTACATTTTCATCTGCACAACTTTGTGGCACGAAGAAGATTTCGAAATGCGAACCCTACTAAGATCTGTTACCGGATTGTTAAGGCATGCGCGCCAGAAACTAGACAATAACGAGCCCGGTTATGATCTTGAAATGCATATTTTTTTCGACAATTGTTTTGAGCAGCGTCACAAAACCGATATCAATTCATTTATGGGTGCTAAACTATGGAACGAGCTCAATAAGTATGTGCTGCGTTTTTTGAAAGAATTTCGAAACGTTCTTCAAAGTCAGAATGATGATAAGTATCTTTCAGCCGAGATTCTAGACAATGGGAAAATTATTCGAACACCGTATGGCGGTAGAGTCGAATATGAGGTTGCAGGCTTTCCCTTTGTAATTCACTTGAAGGAAAGATAAAAAGTAAAAGTATCAAAATCTAAGATGGGCTTCGAGGACTGACTATCATTTTTGGGCGTTATGAACTAGCTGTACCAGACTTCATTTTTATTTTTCGCTCGGTCGAGCAAAAGGAGTGTGGTCGGACCCGCTTGTAGCTCGGAATCAGTAACCAATGAGCTTGAATGTGTTTCATAGACGCCCAAGGGTCATTTTTTTGATTTCGTACAGGTTACCTCCATAAAATGTTCGATTCCGATTTTCAGATATTTTGAATCTGTTTTTTTCTGAATATTTTTTCACCCAATTTTTTTTTTATCATGTTAAGGACGCTGAAAAGGTTGAGAAAGGAAAGAGATGGAGTCAGGTCATGTATCTGTATTATCTTATTGGTTGGAAGATAGATGCCTGTAAATTGCAAAATGCCAACAAGCAGTACCTGAAAAAAGACAAGAGCTTTATTTTGGCGCTTGATGGGGATGTTGACTTCAAGCCGGATGCTTTTGAATTGGTTTTAAATCGTTGTGTTCGGAACGACTCAGTGGCCGCATGTTGTGGTGCTATTCATCCCAAAGGGTCAGGCTGGCTGGTTGCGTATCAGTTCTAGGGCTTCAAATAAAAAATAATTTTTAAATAAGAATACACAGAGATAAGAATGTACACCTTTTGCGCCAGTATCGTGCATTAGCAGCTACAATCCCGGAATTATTGTTACAACAATTACTCCTTTTGAGACGCTCTTTTTGGGGCATTTGCTTCTTTTTGGGACGCCTTTTCGGTCAAAATGAGGCCATTCTAATAAAAAAAAATGCTTTTTGTGACGATGCTCCTTTTTTGGACACTATTTTCGAGAACCGAAATCCTCCCAAAAAGGAGTACGAACTGTAACTCTTAGCTGAAAAAGGCAAACAATCTCCCTTACCTACGTACTGTACAGTACAGTCTGTATTTCTAACCCTTGTACGGAATTTTGAATACGCTGTTGGGCATTGGCTCCAAAAAACATCTGAACATGTCTTGGGGTGTGTGTTATGTTCACCAGGCTGTTTCTCCTTGATGCGCATTAGTTATTTAAACGCCGATAATGTGCAAGCAATGTACAAATCTATTGCCGAAACTCCACTTCAAAAATTGCAATATGATCAAGGTGAAGATCGTTGGCTTTGTACTTTAATGCTATTTGCCGGTGGCCGAATTGAGTACGAAGGCAACGCACATTGCGACACTTATGCACCCGAAGGTTAGGTTGACCAGAACAAGTGAAAAATAAAATACACGGAAGTTAAAATCTCTAAAAGAATCTCTAAAATAGCCCAAAGTAAGATAAAGTCAGATACCAAAGGTATGTCAGTACCAAAGGAAATTCCACATTATGTGGTTGTTCAACTTTACCTTCTATTTTTTGGGTCATACCTGAACGTGTTGTACCTCAAATTATGATACATTCTGGTACGCCAGAATAATTATTCAGCCCAGAATAATGTATACAGTCATCACTCTCAATGTGGACGCTTTTTTTGTGAAAAAAATGTCCCCAAAACAGTCGAAAATGGATACTTTATGAAAATCCACCCCAATACGGACGCTATGACCAGGAATCAAAAACGTCTATATTGTACAGTCCTTACTTCCAATACGGACGTTTTTGATTCTCGAAAATAGCGTCCGTATTGGGGGTGAATTGTCATAAAGTGTCCAGTTTTCGACTGTTTTGGGGACATTTTTCACAAACAGCGTCCGTATAGCAGGAAAAAATTGTCCGTCCATACTGAGAGTAAGGACTGTATTTTTTTTCATTTTTGACAACATTTTATTTTCACTTCGACAACCTTAATCAGATCTCTCAACGTTTTATAAACAACGGCGCCGCTGGGGTCCGTCGACAACGGCGAACATATTTGATCTAATTCGAAATCAAAAACGAGCGCGTCGAAATAATCCAAATATTTCACTACCATATATCATTTATCAAGAAACAGTGTTTAAACAAAGTCCGTGTTAAGAGTAAGGACTGTATCCGTTTTATTAACTTACCCTACATCGGTTAGCTATCGTACAGGGTTAAGACAAATTGTATTATACAGTCCTTACTGGCAATACGGACGCACTCAATAAGGACGCTTCCTTCCAATACGGACGCTTTTTGTGGAAAAGTGTCCCCAAAACAGTCGAAAAATTGACCCTTTATGACAATTCACTCCAATACGGACGCTATTTCCGAGAATCAAAAACGTCCGTATTGGAAGTAAGGACTGTATTAAATACTGTAAAAAAGCCTTAGTCCTGGTATTTTCACTGATTGGCGTATCCACAACGAGTATGGTGGTCGCGGAAGGATTACTGATTGGTTTCCCACAGATAGGAAAAACTGTCGGTTATCTCATCGTTCTAACGCCAATTGTATTTTTTGCCATTTGCTGTTATATTTCGACCGATGGCGAAATACAGTTAACCTTGGCCAAATGGTTTTCGCTTATGTACAGTTTTATAATGGTTATTGTACTTATAGCTCCGGTTGTGACAAATACAGTCCTTACTCATTTATGGGACGTTTTCGGTTCTGGAAAATAGCGTCCGAAAAATGAGCATCGTCACAAAAAGGGCCATTTTTCTATTAGAATGACCC
>SCLG01000084.1:238777-249897 GCA_004367875.1 Oikopleura albicans | reverse complement strand
CTAGGTTTTTCCAAGAAAATGTTTATCGAGAAAATGGTTTTTCCGGGAAAATAACCATGAAAAACCAATTTTGGAATTGTCCCAGAAAACCTTTTCTTTGAAAGACTGCGCTGCCAAAAGGAACCTAAATTTACATTTGTCATATTTTTTGTAGAAATCAAGAAATGTTTCGTATCCGGAAATATGTAACAAGAAAAGCCGCTTTACGATAACTGTAACATACAGAACAGCAATAAATCAATTACACTTTTACCTTTAACTATGGAAAATAACGTCCGAAAATGGGAAAAAACGTCGAGACAAATGGTTTGACCTCAAAATCGAATAAACTTAAGCAAGTGATTCCATTATGGACGTTATTTTTGTAAGTCAAAAGTAAAGAGTGTAATTGTGATATCACTTTGATAAGTTAAACTATTATGTAAACCTGGTTTTCACTGGAATAATATACGTAACATATCCATAAAACCTAGCCCACCCAAAAAAAAAAAAATCTAACTGGTAAAATTGACATGCCGATTCTCTTCCAAAACTGAAACATCAGAAACTCTGATAAGGGTAAACGTTTAATCTTCTCGCTCCTAATATTTTGTGTATTAATATTTTTTATTAACAATTATTAATACAAATGTAAATTTTTGAAGTACATGATACATTGAAAACGTTCGAGAGAACAGTGAAACAACTGATACACTTGGATGGATCCCTGAAAGTTAGCTCACAAATGTTTTCATGATTATTTTATGTAAAGATGTAATGTTTGAATAAGTTGTATGATAAATGAGAATAGTTTAGTAACTATATAAACTTGAAAAAGCTTGAACGGATTGTTCTATCTTGTCGAAAACAAAACGGACGAAAAAGGGTTCTTTTTGCTTTTGAATTTTTTTCATTCCGATAATTTCAAAGTTAAAAAAAACTACAGGGGGTAGGTTATAAGGTCAAGGTCCAAAAAACTGAGTTGACCTTAATGCACTTTGAAAAAACTGACTTGACGTTATAACCAACCAGAATTATAAACATTATAAGACCGTTTGAAGTACCATTAGGCCACGGTCAAAAAAGAACTTATAGCGGACTCGTTGTTGAGGATGAAAATTGTGTACTATGCGCCCACGCTGTTCTCGTAAATTGACACAAAGCCTTAGCGAACAATTTTGATTGGAAGTCATATACAGTCCTTACGCTGTTTTCGAGAACCGAAAACGTCCGAAAAGGGAGCATCGTTACAAAAAGGATCATTTTTATATTAGAATGGCCCTATTTTGGCCGAAAAAGGAGCAAACGCCCCAAAAAGGACTAAGGACTGTACTAAATATACAGGGCCAAAATTTGTTTTTCTACCCAAAATTCAACCCTTATACAGCACAACTATAATATTAGTATTTTAGGGTGCTTTTTCTACGTTTTTTTGTATTGCGGTCTTTACGCCCATACCATACAAAAACCTGGTATTTTCCCCTAACAACTTAAAAAATATCCATGGGCAATGATGATAAAAAGTGGACCCTTATTCGGAGCAACAATCCCTTTTGTAGCAACACTTGTTTGTACAGCCTTAATAGCGATTCCTTGTGTATTATCCAATCAAGGTGAATGTCAATTTATGGGCCCAGCGCGCACAACCTGTATGAATATCAAAGAATTCCGATAAAAAGGCCAAAAATAAGGGATGGAAAAAGTAACTCAATTAGCATCGTAAATAAAAAAAATCAGGGTATCTTACTTTTTAGGTCATGTTTTGGAATAATTTTACTTGAAATTCAAAGTAAGAGTTTAATTGGAATAGAATGTCCGGATTTTTTCGTTCTTTCGTTATATATTGTGAAAAAATAAAAACCAGGACACCCTATTCAGATCACCTTTTCTTGAAATATATTCCAAGTAAAATTATTCGAAAGAATGACTACCCATGTTAAAATAACGGCATTAGCTGGTGAATTCGAGATCCAATTCCGAGTTGTTAGCGAGATAATTAATTGCAGCCCGCTTTCGCCAGGAAATGAGCTTATCCCCTTTATTTGGCCCATGTTCACTAGGCTGTCCCAAGCTTTTTTCGAGGGTCTCCAAATTNCTTCCAAAACTGAAACCTCAGAAACTCTGATAAGGGTAAACGTTTAATCTTCTCGCTCCTAATATTTTGTGTATTAATATTTTTTATTAACAATTATTAATACAAATGTAATTTTTTGAAGTACATGATACATTGAAAACGTTCGAGAGAACAGTGAAACAACTGATACTCTTGGATGGATCCCTGAAAGTTAGCTCACAAATGATTTCATGATTATTTTATGTAAAGATGTAATGTTTGAATAAGTTGTATGATAAATGAGAATATTTTAGTAATTATTTAAACTTGAACAAGGTTGGAGGGATTGTTCTATCTTGTCTAAAACAAAACGGACGAAAAAGGCTTAGGTTCTTTTTTGCTTTTGATTTTTTTTTTTCATTCCGATAATTTTAAAGTAAAAAAAACACCCTAGATTTCTCTGGCTAGGGACTCTCTGGCTCTGATGCTTCGAGCATTTTTCCTATCATTTGTAACGCTATTATGACGTCACCTTCAGAGTCAGAGCGTCCCCATACGGTACATGTTTCGAAAAGTGACCTTTTATTGAAGTTACCAAATTCGTTAAGACCTGATATACATTGAAAAAGGTGCTCTAATTGGCTATTGTACACGTATATCATATACGGTATATGTAAAGCTAAGGACTAAGTAAACCCACGATAAAAACAACGTGGTCTTCCAACACCCAAAATATATTCCGATCAAATACAGTCCCGACCTTCTAGTTGTGCAATTTGCGTTTCCGAAAAACGTGCTCAACTAGGCAGTCGTGCACAACTAGAGGGTCGTGCAAAATTTGGTAAAATTGTCATTATCAACTTAACTACTAGTTTTTTTAGGGCGTTTTCGAGTCATAAATATACACAAAGTTGATTCGTTTATCGTTTAGAACTAAAAAATATAAAATTGAATCAACAAGTTTTGCCTAGCAAACCAAAAACACTTTTTGCCAGTCTTGTAAAATTTCCTGAAAAAGTGCACAAGTAGGCAGTCGTGCTCAACTAGAAGGTGCTCAACTAGAAGTTCGGGACTGTAAACCGAAATAAATAGTCAATTGTAAAATACCCAACCAATCGGTATAATGGAAATAATAAACAACTATCAATGTTCATGTGCTAATAGTATAAGGGGTGGCTATAAGGTCTCGGTAGAAAAAAAAATAAGCTCAGACCTAATTTTAATGCTTTTGCATTTTCAATGACTTTCCATATGACAAATGAGCTTTTTTGGACATCACCTGAGACAAATCTCAAAAAGACTTAAATTAATAGAAAGTCAAAGAGTGTAAAATATTATTTTATATATTGTTATCTTAAAAAGACATGATTTTCTCATAAAGATTATAAGACCTTTTGAAGTACCATTAGGCCAGGGTCAAAAATAACTTATAGCGGACTCGTTGTTGAGGATGAAAATTGTGTACTGTGCGCCCACGCTGTTCTCGTAAATTGACACAAAGCCTTGTACTAGCGAACAATTTTGATTGGAAGTCATATACAGTCCTTACGCTGTTTTCGATAACCGAAAACGTCCGAAAAGGGAGCATCGTTACAAAAAGGATCATTGTTATATTAGAATGGCCCTATTTTGGCCAAAAAGAAGCAATCGTCCGAAAAAGGACTAAGGACTGTACTAAATATACAGGGCCAAAATTTGTTGTTTCTACCCAAAATTCAACCCTTATACAGCACAACTATAATATTAGTATTTTAGGGTGCTTTTTCAACGGTTTTTTTTGTATTGCGGTCTTTACGCCCATACCATACAAAAACCTGATATTTTACCCTAACAACTTAAAAAAATATCCATGGACAATAATGATAAAAAGTGGACCCTTATTCGGAGCAACAATCCCTTTTGTAGCAACACTTTTTTTGTACAGCCTTAATAGCGATTCCCTGTGTATTATCCAATCAAGGTAAATGTCAATTTATGGGCACAGCGCGCACAACCTGTATGAATATCAAAGAATTCCGATAAAAAGACCAAAAATAAGGGATGGAAAAAGTAACTCAATTAGCATCGTAAATAAAAAAAAATCAGGGTATCTTACTTTTTAGGTCATGTTTTGGAATAATTTTACTTGAAATTCCAAGTAAGAGTTTAATTGGAATAGAATGTCCGGATTTTTTTCGTTCTTTCGTTATATATTGTGAAAAAAGAAAAATCAGGACACCCTATTCAGATCACCTTTTCTTGAAATATATTCCAAGTAAAATTATTCGAAAGAATGACTACCCCTGTTAAAATAACGGCATTAGCTGGTGAATTCGAGATCCAATTCTTAGTTGTTAGCGAGATAATTAATTGCAGCCCGCTTTCGCCAGGAAATGAGCTTATCCCCTTTATTTGGCCCATGTTCACTAGGCTGTCCCAAGCTTTTTTCGAGGGTCTCCAAATTGAAAAAAAACTATACCAGATGATAGAGCATGATCCATTCATGAAAAAATTACAGCAAATTCGAATTTTAACCCCTAGGGGACGATATTGACGATTTNTGCTGTTTCTGGCATTCCAATACTCAAAAGCTAGGGACAGCCTAATGTTCACCGGATTTTTTCGATCAAAAAAAAAAATAAATGAAGATTGGTGACTAATTTTACCATTTTCGTCCGGTTGATTGGGAACTGACATTCTGTTCTCAATCGATGGGTTTGTTCCTTCTAACAAAAATGCTAGAAAGTTGTTCGTACTGTTCGTACCTTTTCCTTCATCCTTGATGCGTCGACCACGTCCGGGCCCGCCCGCTGCCCGCTCCGAATTATTCTCCCGCTTGATGCGTTTCTTGCAGGGCGAGCTGTTCTGTGACGTTAAATTGTGTTTTTGGACCATTAGATTGTGGTTTTGTTGATTTAGCGCGCCGTTAAGCGCAACCGTGCGCAGCTGCGTTGTGTTCGCGCCGCCCAGCATGGGTGCCGGCGAGTTTTGCGCGACCAATGGGGTTTCGACTTTTATTATCGTCGGGCTATTGTGCTCGATGTGCTCATTTGACGTGTTTATCAGGCTTAGGTACGTCTGAAAGTACTGCCCGGTCGCCTGTCTTGCCAGCATATTTTGCCAATGTGAATTTGCATCGTCCATTTTTTAAATATATTTTTTTTGTCTCTTCAGCAAAAACAAACGGGGCCCTCTGCTTCTCTAGGTTTGTCTCGCGGCCCGACGTGGGCCAAATAAAAAAAAAATGCAAAAAAAAAAAAATTTCCGCTTTGTTCTTTTTTCGCGGTTTTATTAATATTTTTTTTTTCGACAGCAAAAAAAAAGTGGTCGTTGGATCGGATTGTTTTCTTTTCACTCACTCGTATTTCTTCTCGGTTGAATAAACAAAATTCGCGTCGTGATTGGCGGGTGGCGCGCGGGGTCATGCGCGCCCATTGGACGGGGCGCGTTTATCAAAACAAGATCGGGCCAATGGGACGGGGCGATATACAAGATGTAATTTAATACGCGCTCAGTTTTTTTTTAGAATGAGAGAAAAAAATTACGGACAGTGGTAAATAACCCGAAGTACTGGTCCGTTTGTGGCGGATTTTGATTCCGCGGCGAGGGGTTCAGTAATTCTATAGAGAAGTTGAATTTTCAACCGGTTTACAAAATATGTTTAATTAAAAAAAAATTCTCAAATTTTCCCCATAAATCCTAATTCAGTTTTTGCAATTCCCATTATTTCTCGAATTAAAGAATTGTTGCAAATGTTTTTTGATAACCGAAAAAGGTATTCGTACAGTCCTTACTTTCATAATGGCCGTTATGGAATTAGCGCCCCTCATGTAATTAGCGCCCCTCATGGGATTAATTTGGGACAAATCGTATTATAATGGTTAATTAAGATTTGAAATGTTACTTTTGCGCGTAATTACGACTTATTTCATGATTCCATGACACAGTTTTGTGTTAGATTAGTTAGTTTTTGACCTTAGTGTTGAAATGGTTAATTTTACAAAAAAATTATATATATATATGGGGTAAAATACGCAATAAAAGTGGCCCTTATTGGATGATCACTTGTTCGAAAAAACTCTTCTGAAAAAACGGCCGATATGGAAGCGCCCCTGGAAGTAAGGATTAAAATAGGCACCGTGTCGCAAAAGAGCTGTAGCGTCCTTAGGGGGCATTTGAATCGTCTAGCTTATTTGGGTTAAAATTGTTGTATTTTTGGTTTATGCTCAAATCAGAAAAAAAAATGATAATTTATTGGATATATATTACTCTCGTTTTCCATGACGCCCTCGTCTTTCTCACAAAGACAGAAACTGTCTAAAGATTTTAACTCCTCCACGTGTCGTGCACATTTAGTTGTTCCAGCGGTATTTTGTCTACATGGATTGTTGGTTATTAAATCAGTCATTTTTTACCGCCGAGGTTAAACTGACCCTTATTTGGCGACCCGACCCGTATTTAGCGAACCCACAGTTTTTGTCTGATAGTCTGATATATTTCACCAATCAAATGCCTTAAAATGAGACTTTTTTTATATTTGTGATTTTTATGCTCTAAATTTATTTCGATTTTTCTTAAAAATAATGTCGATATTTTTGTCCAATTTTTATTTTTTTTATGATCCTTTATTTAAAAGTTGAATTTTAAATGTCATATTTACTAAGACTTTTTTGAAGGTCAATCCGCCTTATTTGTACCAACTGTTATCTTTCCGAGATATATCAATTAGAAATGTGTTAAAAATTTACAGGGGGTCTGGTTTAGTGTTGTAAATTTGCATTGGGGCGTAGGGGCGTTGTACTGGCGCGTTGGGGTGTACCAAGTTGGTACTACCAACCCAACGCCAACGCGTTTTTGACCAGCTGCCCCAACCCAACGGGAACGCCAACGCGAAATTAAACACTGCCCCTATGGCCCAACCCAACGTCTAACAGCCTTGTGCGCTGGGGCATTTTTTTCGCCTGTGACCCAACGCGTTTGGGGCGTTGGGGTGTTTTTCAGGAATCGAAATTTGCCATTTTTGCCAGTGCCCCAATGCCGTTGGGGTCTTTTTTAGAAAACAAAGTTTCCCATTTTCGCCAGTGCCCCAACACCGTTGGGTGGTTGGTTTTTTTAGAAAACAACATTTTCAATTTTCGCTAGTGTCCCAACAGCCTTCTATTTTTAGAAAACAAAATTTCCTTGTATAAAGACTTAATCCCCCTTGGCAGTGCCAAGTTGGCACATTATTTTTTATAGAGAAACCATGTCTTTTTACACCGATTTTCAAAAAAGGTCCAGTTAGTTTTTGTTGCATTAAGGTCAAGTGCGTTTTTTGTGTCTGACCTTATAACCCGATCCCCTGTACATCTTTTGTATTGCCCTAATACATACCATGGGCCATGGTCCATGGCATATGGTAATTGTCGGAATCTTGAAAAATGCCCCTCAAACTATAAATTCTTCATTTTGATCTTTATACAAAATCAAACTGTGCCACGTTTTTGTCTAGAATGGAGTGCACATGGAAAGTGCATCGATGTGCCGTCTACGGTGAAAATCCGTCGGCCGTCCACGCTATGCGTTACGATCCGCTCACTTCTAGACTTGCGGTGGCGCGTCAAAATGGCGCGATTGAAATTTGGTGTCAATATGAACGGCGCTGTTGGGACCAGCAGGGTTATATACCACCCGATGAGGATCGACCAATCGACACCCTTGAGTGGACTAACAATGGATATTTACTATCCGGCGGGATAAACGGTGCCATCACACAATACTGCCCCCGAAGTTTGATGGTACGTTTATATTTTACCAAATGGTAAACAAAAAAAAAAAAAATACAGAGCAGTCGCCTAGTAAGGGATGGTTTTCGAGGAGTGTGATATTTCCATTTATGGCCTCGAAATCTTGCCTTAATTGGCTACCTTACTGTATATTATTTTATAAGCCAAATGGACAAAAAATCTCTCTGAGTCTATTTAAATTTCATATCAAGTTACACAATAAAAATTTCAGGGGGTTGGTTATAAGGTCTGATATTTGGCCTTTCGTTTCAATAAGGTTTGGAATACCAAAATTAGACCTTAGTCTCAAATAAACCAAAAAATCTTATTGAAAAGAAAGACCAAATCTCAGACCTTATAACCAACTTATAATTTATAAGGTTGTATCGTCTTTGAAAATGCCTTTAAGGTCTCATTTTAACCTAAGACCTTATAAGTTATAGCCCGTCCCTTCGTAGCAAAAACATAAAAAAAACATATTTAGCCACTCTATACCTTTGGTAGTGGATCGGGTGCCATTTGGAGCATGAAAAAGTCCCCGGATGGCGATTGTGTGGCGGTTGGCGGCGAAGATGGCATTTTAAGAATTTATGAATTATTAGATACTGATACGGATTGCTGCTTGCAATATTCACGGTCCTTCGAGCGGCAAGATTCGAGAATACTCTCTGTATGCTGGCATCCAAGGGGCAAGGTGAGAGTTAACCCAACAAATACACCTCTTGGCGGGTTATCTTACCCCTTTTTGGACCAAAAATGCAGATGCATCAATTGAGGTTTTCAACAATTTTAATAAACGCCCTGAACAGTTATTTTACCAAAGTTGATTTATCTTGCATTTTTTAGCGTTTGTAAAGATACGATAACCCGTCAGGTGGTGTACATACATTTTATTGATTGTACGGCGAGAAGGTCTGCGGCCCTTATTTAACGACTACGCATTGAGCCGTTAACCGGCCAGTTTTTGGAAAATTTTGGTGTTTTCAAGAACTCACCTGTTTTTTCAGCAATTATGTACAACCGGTATCGGAAATGTACGTATATGGAATGTAGAAACTGGGCGCATAACGCGTCAATTAACGGTCGCCAAGGAGCAAAATATCGAAACCGTTGTTTGGGCGTCTCTATTCCTGTCAAATTATACAGTTGTAACCGGTGACTCCAACGGAAAGGTCGGCTTCAAATTAGTAAACATACTGGTCATTTTTCTCATCGAAGATTTGGCGGATGATATAAGGTCTTCCAGGAAAATAAAATGATCGTCAATTATTTATCGCGCACGTTTCGTTGTAGGATACAGTATGTTACATATATGTAATTACATATGTAAATTTGAACTCCGACGTAAAGCGCTAATTTTTTGCCTACCCAGTTAAGTCGGGCAGAAATGGTACAGGGGGGCTCTGGTTATAAGATCAGGTCCAAAAAACTGACTTCACCTGGTACTTTAAAAACATACTCAAAAAGACCATTGAAAAAAATTAAAAAGACATGATTTTATAGAAAAATAATATTATATTATATTTTGTTTCTATAAAATCATGTCTTTTTGAACTTTTTTTTTCAAATGTTTTTTAAGACAGTTTTAAATTGCATTTCGATGAAGCCAGTTTTTTGGGCCTGATATTATAATCAGACCCCCTGTAAGACTTAAACTGTATCTTCCGGTTTGCCATGTTTTTTTTTCACGAGATATAAAAATATGTGAGTTTATTAATTTGAAACCGACCAAAGGTTACTTTTTACGACGGGAAATTGGGATCGTTGCTACATTCCTACAAGATTCACGACGCCGACGTATTAACTCTTGCTACAACTAAAACAGAACGAATGGTCTTCGCATCGGGCGTCGACCCACTTTTCATCGCATTCGAGAATGTTCGAGTGACTGACGAATCAGAAGACCCGAACTTTAGCGGGAAACAGTTTGTCTGGCGTCGGGGCTGGGGCCATAAGATGCATTCCCATGATGTCCGATGCATCGAAGTTGCCGATAATTTAGTTGAGTTTCACTTTTTTCGTCAACTTTTTTTTTGGTAAAAATGTTGACTTTTTTAATACAGTCCTATCACGACTATTTATTAATATTTTAAAACTTATAACTACTAGGCCTCATATTGCCCTCAATAAGTAAAGGTTAACTTTGTGGCTTATATTGTATGATTTCACTTTAAAAATAACGTTTAAATGTTAAGGGAATGTTCCCCTTAATAGAAGACCGCCTGTCTACGGAAATTAACTCCCCTAAAGTTAACAAAAGGCCCGGAAGTTAACAAAATTCATTGAAGTTAACAGTCAGCTGGCGTCAATTTTTCAACTTTTAGTTGACACACTGTCCACTAAAGTTAACAAGATTCCTAAAAGTTGACAAATTCATGGAAGTTAACATCTTTTTCAATCCATCGTTGTGTCTTCCATGAACAGGTACTATATGTAGAGCTGTATAGCAAAAAGTGTGTTTTCAATATTCGGTTCTTCTTTTGATAAATTTTAAGTTGACGAAAACAGTTGAACGCAACGTTTAGTGCTTTCGGGTGGCGTCGACCGAAAAATCGTTGTTGCGCGTCAAAAGCGTAAAGAAGGCGAAACGACGAAAACGTCGACAATTTTACAGTCATTTCGACAGGGGCGCATTTGCTCCGTTTCAAAATCCTCCAGACTGTTTCTGCTCCAAAGTTGTGAAAAAATTGACATTTGGCAAATGGGCGAGATTGACAAGAGTGATGCGATGGAATTTGAGGATAACGGACTGATTCCATCGGAGTCGCCAATCCACATGGTGTCGCTAAATACCGAACCATTAAGGGCGTCGGCACTGTCGCCCGATGGCCAGTGGTTTGCCTTTTCAACTGAAGAAAGGATAAAACTTTACTCATTGAAAATCACTGGCCTAAAAGTGGAATTGGACAAGGAATGTGTTAAATATCTAAAAAATGAAATAAACGTAGGTGTCATATTCGAAATTTGTCATATTCGACATTAGTCATATTCGACATTAGTCATATTCGACATAAGTCATATTCGACATTTGTCATAATCCACATGTGTTATTTTCGACATTAGTCATATTCGACATTAGTCATATTCGACATTTGTCATAATCGACATTTGTCATATTCGACATTTGACATTTGTATTTGAACATTTCTCAGATCGATCTACCAGACCTAAAAGAGTTTATCCCGGCTATCCAATTGAGATTCTCACCCGATTCTCGCTGTTTATACTTTGGCACATTTACGTCTAAACTGCAACAATTAGTTATCGAAGACGGAAATATAAGTCTTGGTGAGACACTCGTTTTCCCAGATGTTGAAAATTGTACGATTCGTGACATTGCAATA
>SCLG01000084.1:225872-237254 GCA_004367875.1 Oikopleura albicans | reverse complement strand
TAGCTAAAAATCTTGGTGTTAAAAATTCTTTAAATTTGAGGATAAAAATCTCCGCTTTAAAAATATTTTTCTGAATGTCCGTTACTAATCGACTAACGGAATGCTTTTTAGATAATGATAATGACAGTGGTATAAAAACGTCACAAAGAGAGTTTACCGAAATAAGTCGATGGAGAATGGTGTTACATGCCGAGCTAATTAATAACGAAGAAATGCTTATTATCGAGCGGCCCGTTGGCGAGGTGGTCGAGAGCCTACCGCCAAGTTTGAAACAGAAAAAATATGCGCTGAAATAAGAGATGGTTACAGAGATGAGTATCAATTCACAATTAAGGACCCAGCATACCCAATTGTTTACAAATGAAATATTTAAATCTCGTTTAATTATGGATACGTGGGGTAGGCCAATTCTACGACTTCTAAAAAGTCAAATTCCGGGACACTTCCCAAAAAGTCAAATTCCGGATACTTTTTCTAAAGCAGTCCAATTTTGGGAACAATTATGACTTCATATGTACTTTCTGACCCTCATTTTGTTTTTGTTGGTGAGCAATATGTACGACGGGTCCTTAACAGCCTTTTAATTTATTTAGAATATGGGCCGTAAAAAGAGAAAGTCCGTTCGACCATGGTGTTGGTACTGTAATCGCGAGTTTGATGATGAGGCCGTTCTTATTCAACATCAAAAAGCGAGACACTTTAAATGTCACATATGTCACAAAAAGTTATTCACTGGTCCTGGTCTAGCCATTCACTGTATGCAGGTTTGTTAAAAAATTACTAGTATAATCTACGTATATATACGGTATAGATCATGGAACTTTAACTCCTGTGTACGGTCCATAATTTCGTTTTATCAATAGTATCGAGCAAATACCTCTACCGCTCGTACATAAATCAGTTGCATATCAAATCATATCGTTTTTTACATATTTTTTTAATAAAGAAAAGTCCCTCACCCACTCGCACATAAAAAATCATATCATTGACTTTTTTGGTGCACTAAAATCTTATGGTCCTAATTTTACAGATTTTTTTTCAGATAAAAGCTCTTAAGGTCAAATGCATTTAAGGTCTTATGGTATTTCCTCTTAAGACCTTATAACCAACCCCGTTGTTTATATGTTCACGATAGAACGTTTCGGCTAACTCTACTACACCATGACACCAGTTTACTGATGCTTGCCAAATTTTTTATTAGGACTCTCGAATTAGTCCATAGATTGTGTCAGACAAAGTCAAAGTTAAAACAAAATATTAAGGTCCACAAAGAAAACATCGATTCGATCCCGAATGCGCTTGATAAAAGAAATGATCCAGAAATTGAAATTTACGGAATGAAAGGTATTCCAATCGAGGATATGATGAAGCATCAAAGAGATCAAAATAACAGAAATGTAAGTTAATTTTTAAAATAACTCGTCATAGTATATTTATAATAAAATCGTCGACGGATTAACCTTTCTCTAGAAAACACTTTATCCGGATTCCGACGGTGCGGAAAAAAACAACTTTTTTTCTCATGTAGGGGAAACAGTAGCACCATCCTGACTTATCGAGCACAAATCTGTCAAGATAAAACTTTTTTGTCATGATAAAACTTTTTTTGTCAAGATAAGACTTAACCTGTATGTTAGGGAAGCGGTGCAAAACGAGCACGAAATGAGGACTCGGATAGTTCGGATTCGTCGGACTCGGATGATGATGCGGGTGCGGGTGGAGCGGCATTCAACCCAATGATGATGATGCAAATGATGGGACAGATGCAAAATCGTGGGATGAATCCTACCGCCATGCAAGGGATGATGAACGGAATGCCACCGGTAATAACGGCCCCAAATAGGGTGCCCACGGTCTGGGAGTTTAGAAATATGAATGATATTAAAAATCGGAAAAGTGCAATTGTAAAACTTTTGAAAAAGAGACGAGATGGTATTTTTTTGATGAAAAATTGCGTTTTCGCCAATAACACTTTTTCGGCGCCTAGAAGTTAAAAATCGGGCTGGTAAATATATATTTATATAACTTTCTTTATATAAACGATATAAAGTTTTTGAATCAAAAGCTGTCTCTGTTTCATTTGAAGGCTTAAAAATTTCGAAGTCATCGATTTCTCCGTGGACACCCTAGCCCCAATAAATTATTTTCCCGTGTATAACTCGAGACCATTTTAGAATCCCATGCTCAATATGATGCAAACAATGATGCATCAGCGAATGCCTAATTCTGGAAGCGATTCAAATCGTTCATCCCGCTGTAAGTAAACTCAGTTTATTTCGATTAATTGAAATATTAATCCGTACCTTAAACGGTTCCTGGATATTTTAGCATGGCTGTAACTCTCGTTATAGAGTCGAAGATTGTCAGGTCTTGCATAAAATGTTTTTTCTAAGTTTGAAATACACCCCTGTCCTACTAAAAACTTAATTCTCCGAATTTGACCCCCTCTTCTCTAGACACCTACCCTAAAACGGCAACCAACCTGTATACACAGTTTTTAATCAGATTTTAACATAGAATTAAGTTTCATCCGAGCCAGGTCGTGCCCGGCTTCTTTTCGCTCCTGAGATTAGAGCCTTTTCGCTGTTTTTAAGGGTGGGGTCTTTTTGCTATATAAACTCAAAAAGGTCAAATTACAATTTGCTCAAAAGGGGTCATATGTCCCCTCAAAAGAAAGCCCTTTTCCAACTGAATTCGAAAATTTTAACATAAAATTAAGTTTCATCCGAGCCAGGTCGTACCCGGTTTCTTTTCGCTCCTGATGTTAGCGCTTTGTTCGCTGTTTTTAATGGTGGGGTTTTTTGTAATATAAATTCAAAAGAGGTCAAATTACAATTGGCTCAAAAAGCCCCTTTCAAACTAAATTCCGATATTTTAACATGAAATTAAGTTTCATCCGAGCCAGGTGGTCCCCGGCCTCTTTTCGCTGCGGGGGGTCAGGGCGGTGGCAGTTCACCGTCGAATGCTGCCCAACCCCCTCTTCCAAACGGTCGCGTTGTTCCAACATCGAAAAATACGAAAATCATGCATCCCGAGGAGGATATTTCACTCGAAGAACTTAAAGCTCGCAAGTATCAACATCTAGCCGATCGAAGTGGACCAGTGCAATTTAACTTCTCTATGAAACCACAACAACATAATGAGGATGTACAGCAACCACCTAATAACTATCCACCAATGGCGAATTCGATTGCGGGTGCTTTTGGTACGTAACATTTGTTTTATTTTATTTTTTTTTTGGAAAAGTTGATGCTAGAAATTGATTAGAAAAAGAAACGACATTTAGACCAAAAATTAATTTAAGACCCTGTGGCCTTTTTTCTCTAGCCTAACTAGAGACTTCAATTTAAGGGTTTCTCCAGAATCGAAATCGTAGAATAATTTTTTGCATGGGTTACTAATTTCAAATCTAAACATGCGGTGGCTAAATTAATATACACCACAATTAACATACCGGTAGGGCCTACCGGGTAATGACCAATGGAAGTGGAGTATGGAAGTGTAGGGTCCAAAAAAATTCAATTTCTGCAGACCTATGCTCGTTGAAAGTTTGAAATTTAAACCACAATATGCCCTATTTAATAGGGTGACTGTGGTAGAGTCAAGTGCAGCTTGCACGGCAGTGACTGTGTAGGAGCTACACTGAACTACACGGAACTATACTGTGTGGTCCAACAATGTATCAGTTTGGACAAATTACCGCACGCAGTTTTATGTTGTTTCCGCATAAAAAGTGCGTATAAAATCTCTGATTCATTGTTGAACGACACCGTAGATAATACCTACTAGCTATTCAATTTTTGCGCCAGTAATTTGCGCATCAAAATTTTAGCACGGCCTTGTAGCAAGGCCTCAGTGCTTTATATTCATATATTAGACTCTAGTGATTAGAGTTTATGTTTCGGATTTTTTCCAGGTCAGATACCTCTTCTACTCCATATATGTTATGTTTCATTTTTACACGATAACAAACGTATGCCACTAAAAAAAATCTAGATTTTGCGTTGTACAACGATGGTCCTTTATTATTGTCACATTGTTTACCGTGACGATATATCGGGATATTTAGTACATAATCTTTACTACAGATGGTTATAAAGTCATATAGGGTCTTACCATATGGTCTTTGGAAGTCAATTAAAGGTCTTATGATTTTTGGAAATGGATTTAAGGTCTTATGATTTTTGGAAATGGATTTACGGTCTGATGATTTTTGGACATGGATTTAAGGTCTTATTTGTTTGTTTGTTTGTTTAGTTTATTTCGGCGCATACCAGCCCCATTTGTCTATTTTCCATGGTCTTTTTCTCTTAAAGCCCTAGTTATAAAGCCTCTGTAATTATTTTCGTTCAGATGGCGCTCCTCGACAGATTCGTCCGCCGCTAAAAGGTCGTCTTCCAATTCGCGGAAGTGCGCGTGGTGGGGGCTTTGGCGTTCGTACTGGATTCGGAGTCCGACCTCGGTTTTAACCGAAAGCATTTTCGTCACCATTATTCACTTCGACTCAGGTCAGAATGTGAGAGAAGAATTTTAAACCCATTTCTTTCGTTTCTATAGAAAAAAAAATACTCCCGATTTGGAACCTTTTTTGTATTTCATTTTGTGTTATTATCTTATCCTGTTTTTTTGAAGCCACAAAATCGAAGCTGGTAAAATGCATGTTACATCAGACTTTCACACGTACAATTCAAATTTCACCCACGGTAGGTACCCAAAGTGGTACGTACCCATAAAAGCTTTCCGCTAATGATTTAACAAAAAAACCGATCCTGTATATTTAGATTTTACTTATTTTGTTCCAGATTTTGACGTCAAATATTTTTATGAGTTGTCATGACGCTTGTTAAAAATAATTTTGGAAAATTGAGCAATTTGGTCGATATAAAAATATTTAGGTCAGGTGAATCAATTGACTGAAGCCATTAATATGACTCCCAAAATTTGATACCCAAAATTTGATACTCAAAATTTGACACTCAAAATATGACACTCAAAAAATCAAATTGTCAAACAGTTAGACCAGCTTTTCGCGATTAAAGAGAGTTCAAAAAACTCATTTTTTTTACAATTATTGCGCATTTCCGTAATAAGACCCTTTGTTTTTTTCAATTTGAAAAATGGGATTCATTTCAAGGTGTCATATTTTTGAAAATTTTCTTAATTAAAAAAAAAGTCAACACTAACCTTGAGTGGATTAAAATCCTGAACATAATAAGCCCAAAATCATAAATGTCAAATTCGGTTTTTATTCTTCTAATTTCTTCGGAATAGGAATCTTCCTGTGACTTTTCATCCAATAGCGGAACACGTGTTGTGTGATCTTGAAACACTATTACTGAAAGGTTAGTTGCTCTTTTAACCAGTTTCTGATCTAGTAAAAAAACATTTTAAACTCGTCATTAATACATGCTGGACATCCCCAAGGTTAGTCTTGTGATTTTTGAAGAAACAGTTGTCAAAATTTTTAGGAACTTGTTTATTTTTGGAACGGCAAATTGGAAGAAATTTTTGGCTTGGGTGAGTTAACCACTGGGCCCAGACAGGTTTTTTGTATTTCAAACAGTAGTATATGGTATATAGCCATAAATGGCCATATATGGCCATGACTGAATAATATTTTTTTGATTAATTTACCAACAAGATTTCTACCGAAAATGGAACGGTCATTTTTAAAACCTAGTCCAAAAATTATTTTCTAGTTCCATGCCAAAAACCGTTTGTTAATACCCGTCTTGGTTTTCCCGGAATCATCGTTCCCAAAAAAGTATTTTTTTGGGTTGGGTTAAAAAAACGACGAAATCAAAAAATTTCGTCAAAAACGAGTTTTGCTTGTTTACAGAAAGACATTAAAAACAAGCCCCAAATGATCTAACTAATCTCACAAAAAAATTGCAGTCCAAATATAACGTTCTTCCAATTTGCCATTCTTGCAAATCAACCGGTGCCAAATTTATCCGTTAAAAAAAGAGATTTGAGAGAAAGACAGAGAGAAACAGAGAGAGACTAATTTATTACAGAGAAAAAATATCATACCAGTTCTGTTCTTTAAATGTAAGTACAAAAATATTTAACTTACTTTATCTCCTGGAAGCAAATTCGTGTATCTCGATTCTTACGTAAGTAGCGCGTGCATATATACAGTTCCCTGGCCAAAATACAGTCATTTTTTTTCACTTTTTCGTATGGTGGTCGTTTTTAGGTAAAAAAAACGCAGGGTTTGAACGTGTAACTGACGAAAATAAAACTCAGAAATCGGTTGTAAATTTTAAAACCGATGTCGTTTTTAATTACAGTCAGAGGTCTCTAGATGTGCACTTATTTTATGTAAATATACATTCATATGGGTGTTTTTAAGGAGTGGGGTACTTTTGCGACCATTTGTGGTCGCGAAAAAAAAACCCGTTTAAGAGTACTTTCGCGACCACACCATTTGGTCGCCAATCGTTGTTCAAAAGATGGTTTTGCGACCACATGGTCGCGAAAGGGTATTTTGGGGGAGGTTTCGCGACCAAATGGTGTGGTCGCGAAAGTACTCATAAACGTTTTTTTCGCGCCCACAAATGGTCGCGAAAGTACCCTTCACCGTTTTTAATGTAGACTTTTTTCGGAAAAAATTTTCAATTATAATTTGCGAGGTTTTTCTGAAAAAATTCCTGTACGAAGAAACGCCCACATTAAGAGATATTTATTTAAAATAGGTGCACATTGAGAGACTTCTGACTGTATGTTCTTTTTCATATTTTGGAGGTGAAAATTCAACGAGGTATTTATCCACGTATTTATAATCGGCTCAAAAAGTTCGGCCTTTTTTTCTCCCCGTTGACTTACAATTGTCCGATTTTTTCTTATTTATACTACAATCACGATAAACGGTCACGGAATAATATATCTACGCGAAGCGGCAGTTCACTTTTAACTATAATTTACAAGTTAACCATATTGTTAACCTAAAAAAGGGTGGCCTGAAACAAAAATAGGTAGGTTTATAACTTTGGCCTTATTCTGGCCTTGGAACTGTTTTACATTTTGTTTGTTGTTGTTTTATCCACGAAAACACAAATAAAAATAATAAACCGTCTTCTGCAACCGTAAAAATATGTGTGTCGAAAAAAGAAAAGAAAAAAAATATTAAGTCAAAAAAAAAATAAAAAAAATAAATTATCTCAAACTTTTACGCCACCAACGACTCGCCATGGGTTAAATTTTAGACTAAATAGTAATCGACTAAGGCGAAAGGAAAACAAAGAATAGAAATCCGATAATGGCGTCTATCGGGGTGCCATCAGACGAGGCGCAAAAAACGTTGATTGATAAAGGTCGTTTTCAAATTAGATGCGCTCGAAATACATGGGCTGGTGGTTATAAGGTCTGGCATTTTGACCCCTATAAGGTCAAATCAGTTTATCGAATATGAATCAATTTTTTGCTCCTCTTGGGACGTTTTCCACTGTTTTATTTCTTCTTTGTTTGCACTAAGGTCAAGTAGTTTTTTAACTGCATTAAGTCTGTTTTTTTGGGCTTGACCTCTTAAGTACAGGGGGTCTGGTTATAAGGTCCAGCCCACAAAAACTGACTTGAAGTTAATGCATTTTGAAAAAAACTGACTTGACCTTCTAACAATCTGAAGTTTTTTTTCAACAATAAGTTCTAAATTTACACCCAGAAAAAGTGTAAAAATACATGATTTTCTATAAAATTTTTTGTACCCGTGTGGTTCTAAATTTACACGTGTCGTTTCAGATGAATTCCGAAAAACGTCTATTTCAGATATCTAGAAAAAAAGACGTTTTTCGGCCCTAAAGGTCTAAATAATATGGCGGCCATATTATGGCCTTAAAACATGGTCATAATTTATGACTCATAAATCGTATTTCAAAAATGTATATAATGGCCGTTTTAACCTACGACCTTATAACCACCTTTGCAATATTTTTCACATTTATGGCGAGTCTCTATCTAATTTGAAAACGAGCAAAAAAGTGGCCCAGTATGTGGCAAAGAATGGTAACGAATTCGAGAGTATGATGAAGAAAAAGCAGCAAGGTAACAGTGAATACGCATTCTTGTCGCCGACGGGTCAATACCATAAGTACTATCAGTCAAAGGTGAGATCGGAACAAATTGCTTTCAAGGTCGAGTTCTGCACATCTTATGGAACAATTTGCAGCCTAATACCAGTTATAAAGAGCGCATTATTTTGCCTAGTAGACACACAAAAATTTACACATTTTGTTCTATCATTTATATATAGCAATGTAGTCTTAATTTGAAAATAATATAATTTGAAAATCGATGCCAGTTTTTTTTCTTCTGAGACCATCTTGATAGGGGTCCCCCTAGTGGTGTTTCGGCACCGCGGTCTTTCGGCCAATACGTTTTTCGGAGAATATTTTTTTCGAAGAAAAAAATTTTTCGGATAATTTCTCCGAAAGCCAGACCCTGCTGGATATATCTGAAAAAAATATTATCCGAAAAAGTCTCTTATAAAATTCATTTTTTATAAATAAAGTATATGTCTCTGACTGTTCTATCCCTGTACCTGGGTTAACCGTACTATTAGCCCCTATTTCTGGACCTAGCGATAAATTATGATTTTTAGTCTAATAATACGTAAAAGTTGCTAGGAGTCCTAGCCTAGGACCATTATATATAAATAGTCAAATGAGTTAATTTTTGTTGCCTGCTAGGCAACACTGTTTATTCATAAATGTACGGAATTTGGTTTTGAGTGGTGCTACAGTATAAACAAAATTTGGTGATACTAATCGTAATTATGCAGTTTCGACGCTTGGTACCTAAATGACCTAATTGATAAATCAATCAATTTAAAAATTGAAAAAAAAATTGTTAAAAAAATTCAACCTTAAAATTCATTATTTGATTTTTGTGCCTGTCGAAAAACGACATCTACGTTTGAAGTACACCACTTGCGCTGCTATCTTGCGAAATTGTTTTTAAAAACAGCAAGACAACTGCGCAGGGCGTGGGCGCACAAATGTCGAAATATTACATTTCTCTAAAATAATTAGGTGTAAGTTAACCGCGTAGGCAAAAGAAAAAGATGAATACGAAAAAATGGCGAAAATTTACATTTCGGCAAGATTACTGCGCAAGTGGTGTAGCCCAATTTAATATTTTGGACCTTAAGCGCAGGGACTGTATAATTGTATTTCATTGTGTATTTGTTCGTTGTAAGTGTTAAATATAACAATGCGTTTACAATCTATGGAATTCGAATAAAAGCTTAATCAACAGCGTGAAGCCGCAACTCAAGCAGCTCGTGATGCTGTCGTACAGTCCCACCAGGGTAGTTGGCAACCGCCTCCCCCTACTAAACCGGTGCCAAACAAGTGGAATCCGACCCTGAAAATTGGCGGCTGGCAAAATCCAAATGCGGGCAATACCGGCTGGCAGGGTCGTTTATTTTTTAGATTTACGTATTTTTTTTTAATTTTCTATCTAACTACAAGAGGCGCCATGTAAGAGTAAGTTTCATTTTTTTCGAAATCCCCTCATTTTCAAATGCTTATAAGGTCTCTTGGTCTTCCAAAAATCAATTTAATACACCCCTAGCCAGTTATATTAACACTTTTTGGAGCGAAACGTTACGCGATTTATAATTATCTTAACAAAATTCAATTATCTTGACACTTTAGATAAAGATAACTGGTTAGGTGGTGTATCTTATAAGCCTCTTTTTCTAACAGGGTTGCAAAATCCATTTAAGGTCGACTCAGTTTTCAGTCCTTGACCTTATAACAACGTCTGTACGTTATAATGAGCCTCAAATTAGCCTCAACATTATTTGGTCTTGGCTAAGTCTACAATTATGTAGACCTAAAATATAAAGGACCCAGGGGCGAATGGCCAATGAAAACAAAGTGAACGCATGGGGCGGTAGCGGGTCAATTGGGGGTAATGGGGGGTGGAAACCGGAACGTGACGAACCGCCTCCAATTTCCGACACACAGCTTCAGTCAATGCGCGACGAATATCAAACCAAGAAAAACGATTTTGAATCAAAAATCAAAGAATCTGATAGGTCGTTTTTAAAGTTGGATTATATTCGTTTTCTTACTCAGTTTTTAATTCCATGAAAAACCCTCCAAAAACCCCGTTGTTTATTTCACTATAGGTTATAAAATAATCTTTAAAAATTCCATACATGTTTTTCTTTCGTATTATACAAGTCTAGCTGGTTGCCATTTTATTACTACTTGTACGAACAGCATAAATTTTAGCTATAAATAACAGTTTATTCATTTGTCCCAAATAAATTTAGGTACCAAAATGTAACATAATTAACATAATAATTATGTTACATTTGTAATTGGAAGTTGGAAAAAATTCCTACAGTGGTGTTGGTCAAAAGGTCAGCCATTTGTGCAGTTCAAGTCAGATTGTTTGCACTAAGGTCAAGTCAGTTTTTTAGCTCTAAGGTCAAGTCAGTTTTTTCAAGATAAATCATGTCTTTTTTCACTTTTTATTTGGGCGTTTAAATTTAGAACTAGACACATATGCATTTAGAACGACAAGGGTAATAATTTTTATATTGAAATCATGTCTTTTTTTCACTTTTTTTTGAGTGAACCCTCCCCCTGCTCACCACATTTGTTACATATTTTGAAAACGACTGATTAGTAATTTAAAAGAGCAACGAAAAAGTTTAATGACCGACAAGGAGAACCGTGTTGATCAGGTTATTGAAGAAAAGTTAATTTTCGATTGTTCTCGCGAAGCCCTCAAACTCGACTTAAATCTCGACGAATTTCATCGGATACTGAGGCCGATTGTGAAACACTGTACAAAAGAAGCCATTGCCACCGGAAAAGCCTGGATTCTTCAAAATGCCCGCGACACCACGGTACGTTGGAAATTACGTGTACCAGTCAACTTGGTCCTTTGAATTAAAATAACCGCTCAATTTTCGTATAAATCGTCAATTACAAGGGTTGCCACAGAAGAAATGGCCCAAATAAGCAATTTTATTCGATAAAACTATTGCGCGAAATTAGTGTAGCTAACTGTATCATTGATGACGCAGGACATGAGCCGTTAACGGGACACTGTTGGACCAACTTTCAGAGAAAACATTGTGTAACGATTATGCATATCAATGATATGATATCATGGTTAACCGTCCAGTTTTTAAACAATTAAAGTGGCCGGTTAACGGCGCATGCTGTGTGAAAATGAAAGATGATTTATAACACGTAATTTTTGAGGTCCTAATGTGAGAATACGTTCGCCAAATAAGGGATCAAAACACGTAAATAATCCTTAGGGTGTTTACGGATAAAATCACAATCGGTGATTTCAAGGATACACTTGTTATTGATAATATACAGTTGATAGCCTATACGAATAGTATTTTGCTATTTT
>SCLG01000084.1:209533-225544 GCA_004367875.1 Oikopleura albicans | reverse complement strand
TTAGTTTCAATTTTGGTGCCTACTAATTTTCAAACTACCTTTAGGAAATTGGCGAACGCCTTTCAAAACTTAAGGACCTGTGGAAGGCGAATACGTACTTTAGTCAAGAAACCGAACTCAGATTTGAGTCGCATATTGTTGAGTATAAACAATTTCGTGATGATTTACGCCACCGGTACAAGGACGAGGTGAAAAAAGCCGAGGACGAATTTGACGGGCAATTTCGAGATTATGAAAAGCAACACACGGAATATATTACGCATACAGGTAGTGGATTAATAATTTTCCAGATCTCCGTTAAAAATCCAAACACATAAGTACCATCAAGAGCCATTTCAGGTAAATGGTCACATCAAATTTTTTGACCCTTTTTTGTTTCCCTCATTTTTTGAGAAGCATGCCTTTTGGGAAAAAATCTTTAAAATCATGTCTTTTTAATTTTTTTTTTTAGATAAATACTCCCTCCATTCATTTTTTCTGTAAAATTACATGTATGTCTTTTTGAGTTTTTAGCCAAGGTCTCTAATGGGTGAAGGTACTGTCGTTTATGAGTACCACACCATTTGGTCCCGAATTGTTGTTCAGAATATAGTTTCGCGACCACATGGAAGCGAAATGGTGTTTTAATGAAGGTTTCGCGACCATTTTTCTAACAGTGGTCGGGAAACCTCACCCAAAACACCAAGCGCGTTAAGGTCAAGTCAGTTGTCAATATCTAAAAAACTGACTCGACCTTAAAGGTAAACGCGCTTTGAAAAAACTGGGGGAGTTACCTTGGGTAAGCGATGAGTTCATGCTGTTTATGTTTAGAGGAGGTCCTGAAAGACCTCGAAAAGGGTATCAAAGCAAAAGAGAAGGAACTAAAAGATTGGAATCAAAAAATGGAAAAGAGGCGAAATGAAGAAAAAGAGCAAATGAAACGAAACCAAGAGGGGTTAGAAAACTACAAAAAGGAATTGAGCGCACGGGCTGAACTTAATATGCAAGGCCAAAATACCAACTTCGGGCCGCTCGGAAAGAAGGTATGCCCAAGTAAATTTTATAATACAGATGGTTATAAATAAGTGTCGTTTTTTCGATAAAATAAACTGGGTGTGCTTAATAAGGGTGATTTTCAAAAAGCGTTAACCGACCTTTAATACGCACAGCCTGTGAAGTCTTTGTGTCCTAATTTTTAGGTTCATACATTTCTTTTTTATCACTGAAATTCCGTTTTTAGTGGGGTGGTAATGATGAGGGCCTTATACCGAAAAGAAAGTATTATGAGTTGCCGGCCGGTTTGATGGCCGCCTGTATCCCATTAAATCAAAAACCGTTTGCCGAGATTGATCCAGGCAATTTGCGTTTGGTGCCACACATTCAACCCTCAAAAAAGTTGCTAAATGGTTAGTTACAACTTATATATTATATTTTATAACTGATACAGTCCTTACTCCCATTACGGGCGCTCCCATTACGGCCCTTAACGACAGCTTTTTGACTCAAAAAACTGATTATCCCATTGCGGCTGGTTTTTTGGAGAACCGAAAACGGCCGTAATCTGAGTAACGACTGTATTCACCGTAATGAATCTATAGAGCGCTCATTAAAATATCAAAACTAGCAGCTCTAACTTATCCGCCGTGTTAAACAAATTATTTTTTTAGCAATTGATGAATTCTACCGACCAATTGGCCCCAAAGTGATCATCAAAGATAACTGGCATCAGGGCTGCCTAGACCATTTTTTCGACCAAAAAACTGCCGCCATAGATTCGCTAAAACCGCCCGCAGATGACGACAGCGACGATAGCCGCGAGTCAAAACGCCCACGCAAAAGTCGTTTTTCGTATTCAGAAGTTGCTGCCAAATAAACCCTCATTGTTCTGTACAGTTCTACTCAGGCGTTCTTGAACCCGACAAAAATAAATTAAATAAAGAAAGGGGTAAAATTTGATTTTTTTTATAATCAGACATAATATTCGGAGTCCGTTTTGGGGTTCCTTTCGGGGTCCAAATTTATCTTAATAATTGGTGGTTATTTGACGGTTTCAAACATTTTCAAAAACTAGCTAATTCTCCTTGAATTTATAGTTAGACCTATTGGTGTTATTTGTAGCATATTGTCCGTATTATTTCGTTAAAACTTGATACCTTCATGTCTTTTTTGGAAAAAAACTACAGTTATTTTGGTAGCAGTTATTTGACATAACTTATGTGAAACTTTATAGATAAAATCACCATAAGTCCTTAAAATTTTTTGCGCATTAAGACCATGCTTTTGATTTTTTTAAATACATGGGGTCTGTTTATAAAGTCACAAGGTATGACCGTTATAAGGTCAAGTCATTTTTTTTTGAGAAGCATGTTTTTGGGAACAAAATCTTTAAAATCATGTCTTTTTTACGTTTTTTTTTTGGGATGACAACAATATATTTGCAATACCATTTTGCGTATAGCATGATTACAAATTTTTTTTTTTGGTATATCTTGACAACATGTTTGAAAGTGTACTCAGCATTTTTTTATTGTAAATTACTTTTTTGTCGGGTTTAAGGACAATCTTTGCTTTCGTGTGTACATAAGCCGTTCACCTCTTCAACATCACAAAAAAAATCATTGAGTCTCATTTAAGAGCATTAAAGTGCAATGGAGGAAGACGTCTACCCATACACGCGTCATTGCGTTATGGTGGCGGTCGCAAAACTGGCGCAATCTGTCGGTTTTCAGAGAAGGTTTCCAAACATCAGATCATAACGGCCATTATTTGAATGGTTATAACTTATAAGGGCAATGCTGTTTTTTAATGCATGTAAGGTCACGTCAATTTTTTAAAGAGACCCAAATTTACGTTTTAAAAGGTGAAAATATCTACACTGTATGACATATTGTAAATTTCTACTCTTTATCAAGATAATGTCTCCCAAAGGTTTTCCTAACTCAAGTTTTTTATAATAATTTTGTAACGACGTTTTTTGTTTTTTTAAATCTAGATGGGAGTTTGTTATAACGTCATGACGCATTTTTTTTAAAATTAAAGTGACCTTAAAAACAACTATAAACCTAATGATCAATTTTTGTTTACCTCAAAAGTAGGGCGCAAATGCTCAACCCGTAAACGTACTTGCCGATTTGATGGAGCGTTATATCCACTTGGTGGGTCGAAAGGCATCCGAGTATGCCGAACATGCCCAACACAACCAGGCCGATCATATTGACGTTTTCGCCGCCCTCAAGGACATGGGAACGCAGCCACACTCCCTACGCAATCTCATCGATTTTACGGGTTTGTTTGTTTTGCCTTTTTTCTTAGTTTGACTCATTCTGGTCGTTCCCGTCATTTCAATAAAATGAAAAAAAAACTATCGAGAAAAAAATATTCGCAATGAGCATTTGTCTTTTTATGTTATTTAACTGGGCCCGTCGCACGAGGTCCAATTTGGGCTGTTATAACCCATGAAGCTTATTTTTAGTCATGGTATACATGTAACATACAGTCTTTTCTTCCATAACTTCCGTGTGTCCCTTGTCGGCCGCTTTTATGGCCTTATGTAAATAAGAACTGTATCGAATTTAAATGTCGGGCAATTTCGATAATTTTGTTCCCAACGTTTAAATACTGCGAGGAAAATATTATACACCTAACCATTTGAATAAACACAGAAAAAATGTTATTTTAAATACAGGGGGGTATGGTTATAAGGTCTCAAAAGGTGACCGCTATAAGGTCAAGTCATCTTTTTTTCAAGATAAATCATGTCTTTTTTCACTTTTTTTTGGATGAAGACCTCCCCCCCCCGCTCACCGGAATTTTTTATAGAAATCATGTCTTTTTGAACAATTTTTTATAGAAATCATGTCTTTTTCAACTTTTTTTGGATGAAGACCTCCCCCCCGCTCACCGGAATTTTTTTATAGAANCAAAAGTAGGGCGCAAATGCTCAACCCGTAAACGTTCTTGCCGATTTGATGGAGCGTTATATCCACTTGGTGGGGCGAAAGGCATCCGAGTATGCCGAACATGCCCAACACAACCAGGCCGATCATATTGACGTTTTCGCCGCCCTCAAGGACATGGGAACGCAGCCACACTCCCTACGCAATCTCATCGATTTTACGGGTTTGTTTGTTTTGCCTTTTTTTCTTAGTTTGACTCATTATGGTCGTTCCCGTCATTTCAATAAAATGAAAAAAAAACTATCGAGAAAAAAATATTCGCACTGAGCATTTGTCTTTTTATTAGATTTAACTGATGCCGTCGCACGAGGTCCAATTTGGCCTGTTATGACCCGTGACGATTGTTTTTAGTCATGGTATATTCATGTAACATACAGTCTTTACTTCCATAACTTCCGTATGTCCCTTGTCGGTCGCTTTTATGGCCTTATGTTAATAAGAACTGTATAGAATTTAAATGTCGGGCAGTTTCGATAATTTTGTTCCCAATGTTTAAATACTGCGAGGAAAATATTATACACCTAACCATTTGAATTAACACTGAAAAAATGTTATTTTAAATAGGCAAACTGTCCGCATGGACTATTTTGAAAATAAAAACTTTCGTGGACACGAGCCGATTTTACTCAAAATCAGCGATTTAGCGTATTTTCGTGCGTAGAATCCAAATATGGGTTTCATTTTGACGGGTCGGGCTGGTAATATGGGTTTACAACCAGTGCGGGCCTAAACCCAAAATTTGGACATAAAAAGTGTTATTTGAAATGATTAGGCGGTGTATTTCACCCATATTCCGCTCAAGGTGATACATATGTCCTTTAAATATTCTTGCTTAACATCGGCCCTCGTGGTTTTCCTAAAACAATCGTCTATGATAAAAAAAAAACAATCTCTGCGTAGATTGAATTTATTTAAAAACACATATTTGTTACAGAGACTTTGGCGCCCACCGACGTGCCAAAAATACCGAAAGCCAAAGCAAAAGTTATCGGTACTAATGAGACAAATGAAATTGACGAACAAACGCCTCAGTTCGTGTATCCCTGGATGCCCTCCGTGAGTGGAGCCCGACGAAAAGACGCCGAAATGAAGCGGCTTCGGGAGCAAGAAGCAAAAAAAGAAAATGAAAAAGATGCGTCAGGTGAGGGTCTCTGATTTATTTTATATGGGTGAATAATTACTGGTGGAGTTTACTTACGGTGTGGTCGAACAATTAATCAGACAGAGCAAATTTTTACACGTACGTTTTATACTGAAACAGTGTCCTTGACTGATTCATTTTTGGACCACACAGTATACGCTCGTTTAGGGGTTGTTGCTAATAATGTTTTACATTTTGACTTTTCTAAACTTAAAGCCATTAAAAATAGACTGTCCTAAAAAGTTCAAAAAGACATTTAATGGAAAGAGTGTACATGCGAGGAAGGCCTAAGTAAAAGGTCTAAAAAGACATTATTTATGATTAAAAAACTGATATCAGCTTATAAATTATAAGGTCATATGATATGACTCATATCAGTTTTTCATCATAAATCATGTTTTTTGGGCCAATTTCTTAGGCTTCCCTCGCATGCACATTTTTTCCATAAAATGTCTTTTTGAACCTTTTTAGGACAGTCTATTTTTAATGGCTATAAGCAGATTTTGAAAAGTACATTAAGGTCAAAAATAATTAGCATATGTAAACCTGTAGGTTTTGATAAGCGTATTTTTGAGATTCTTTCAAAATGGTCTTACCAGAATTTTGTATAAAATTGCCGTAAAAAGGCTCTAGCATTTTATTAAGAAATCCTATAATATAATTATATTACCGGTGAAAATCAACTGACGGTACTTACGGTGTAGACGCGATACAAATACCGTGTTACCCAGCTATGACTATCGCGCAATGATGGATATTCATATAATTTTTAACGTAAATTTGACATCGCCACGACCGTCACAGCTATTCCACACGGTCAAGTGTAATGTCAAGTGTACTCTAGTGTTAAACCACTTGTCGATTTAGATGATGAATTCCAGATGGAAAATCCGCCATCGGCACCAGGTGGCGCTCGTGGGGCCGACCATTATTATCCAACGGTCGAAAGCGACGCCGACGTCAGTTCGTATCCGGCTACGCCAGCCACCCCAGCTGTTGTCGCCGTTCCCCAAAAAATCCAGCCCACTCCACGTGAAAGTACACCACCTCCAATAACAACTACAACATCGTCGTCGTCGGCGGCGGCGGCGGCGCCAACAATAACAACAACAACAACCACAACAAACACCGCCGACAAAATTAATTCCCTCTTTTCGCCTGATTCCACGGCCTCATCGCCGCCACAAGTTAAACCGCCATTGCCTGCGTCGTCAACGTCGGCGGCGGCAGCATCGACGGCAACAACGACAACTAAGCTGCAAAGCTTTGATTCAAAACCACAATATCCGATCGCATCACCCATCCATGTTGGCCAGCCGAAGCTGACCCCTATTCAAAAAACACCGCCAGACAATAACCCACCTAAAGCACAACAACAACAGACAAAGAAGGATGACATATTGCCCAGTTTATTTCCAGGCGGGTGTCTACCCAAGTCTTCGGTTTTTGTATCCATTTATAGCGAATTATTCCAAAACATATTTTATCCGGACACCGTTGTCACACAGTGTTGTGTTGGCTTCTGTATTTTATAAAAATACAATAGCTAAAGGTCAAATGTCAACTCGCCTTTTTGATTTTTATTTCATTTTCCAGAAGATTTTTTTTAACACCAGATTTATAACAATAAATAATGGACCATGAACTTTTTAGGTCACCATTAACTTTATGGTCACCCCTGTAAATGCTATTTTATTAGTGGACACCTTTAATTGCAGATTCCATTTCCAGCTCGAGTTCCGAAGACCCGCTAAAGGGCATTTCCCATCCAAACCGCTCGGACAGTCCGCCTGGCTTCGACTCGGACCCAGAAAGTGAACCACCTGGCATCACTGACTCGTCCGACTCGGAAGCCGACACAGTTAAACCGGTAAAACCGGCAGTTGAACCGATTCCCGCTACTCCCACACTACCTAAACCCACTTCGCCAAAAGCGGTAGAAGCCGTTTTTCACCCCTTCGACTCAGATGAAGAACGTCGAAATAAAAAAGCACGGAAAAAAGAACGTGCTGAAAAAAAGAAAGCGAAAAAAATGAAGAAACAAGAGCACAAAGGCCGGTTTTTATTTCATTCGTTTAGCATAAGTTCCTATAATTGTAGCACTGTAGTAAAAAGTTTAGTTCAGATTATAAAACATACATCTTTTTTGTTTTTTTTTGGTGAAGACCTATAAAAGTTTTTTACACTTTTTTTATATACAATCATGTCTTTTTAAAATTTTTTTGGGGGAAGGGGAGGACTACATGAGTGTGATTTGGAATATTACACAAATACAGGGGGTCTGGTTATAAGGCCACAAGGTGTGACGGTTATAACTTATAACTTATAAGTTATAAGGTCAAGTCATCTTTTTTCCAGTGAGTTCAAGTCATTTTTTTCAAGATAAATCATGTCTTTTTCACTTCATGTCTTTTGGGTGTAAATTTAGAACGACACGGGTACAAAATACGGGTAATATTGTTTTTTATAAAAATCATCTCCTTTTTCACTTTTTTTGGGTTTAAATTTAGAACGAGACATATATGTGAATATTCATTTAGAACGGCAAGGAAAAAAAACACGGGTAATGTTTTTTTATGGAAATCATGTTTTTTTTTGAGCAAAATGATATATTAAAAAAATTAAAAATGCTTATTAAAAAGGCCAAGTCATTTTTTGGAGTGCATTAAGGTCAAGTCATTTTTTGGGATTGACTTTATAACTAGACCCCCTGTAATATGTTTATATACAATATAAGTTTGACCTAAAACCCGAATCAAAGCCAAAAAACGCGAAGAAAAAGAAAAACGGAAGAAGGAGAAAGGAGATAAAAAGAAAGAAAAGGGAAAAGAGAAGAAAAAGAAAAAGAAGAAATCGCACGAGCGAGAACGTAGCTCTGGCCGCGACTCAGACGACTCCGATGCATCCACAAACTCGGGCAAGATTAAGGTCGTTTTCTAATTAGTACCCACGAAAATATTTACGGATTTTGAAGATGCTCCGCAAAATTATTGATCATATCCTAAAAAAATGGTAAATCTAAAAGATCTTTTTAGCATTCTAATTGATTAGATTTCTAATTTTCAAAGTTGGGTTATCTTACCGCTTTTTCGCATTTATAAAGGTAAGATAACTCATCAGATAGTGTATTCATAAATATGATTTTGACACATTTATTTATTCTGAAGAATTATCTCTTTTTGAACTTTTTTTGGTTAGTTATAAGGTCTACAGGGGGTCTGATTATAAGGTCAACTCATTTTTTTCAAAGTGCAAATGTAACTTTAATTAAAGTTAAGTCAGTTTTTTGTTTGGGCTTGACGTTATAACCAGACCCCTCTAGTCAGCTTTACAGACCTTGACCTCATAACCAAAACCTTTGGTAGATTAAATATGGACATATATATTTTATGTAATATATTAAAATGGGTAGCAATTTTAACACGGCCTTAGCCAATCACGATTAATTTACAGCATATAAAAAACATTGGACCTGACGGCCAACCACGCCGTCCACGCGGTCGACCCCGAAAAGAGAAACCCAAACAGGAGCCTAAGCCACGCGGTCGACCGCCTAAGGATCCCGAAAAGAAAGCGGCCAAAATTAAGCAGGCTCAAATGGCGGCTCAACAGGCCGAAAAAGATCGACTTAATAAATCGAGCTCGAGCTCAATTCTTTCTGAGCCGAGCAGCGAGACAAAGGTGGGTGTTTTTTAGACTACACAACCGGGAAGACTTAAATTTTTTTATATTTTTTGCCATCCTGACACTTGGAGATGCTTCGTCAATTCTGACCTATTTTTGTTGCCTATTTTTCATATTGTATCATTTGCAGTTGATTAGAGTCAATTGTAAGCTAAAAAAGAGCCTTAATCATTATAAATTTTACGTTGAAAAAGTTCTCACAGAACCCTTTTGCCAATTATTTATAATTGTTAACCCGCAAAAATTTTGCGTAACTCCCCTGTAGTCTAAACAAGACCCACCAAAGCTGACTAAGGAAACGTCGTCAGTCACGTCCCGACCCGAAAAATCTTCGTCCGGGCCGGCTCGTGAACTCTTCCCGAAAAAGGAGCCAGTTTCAAAAAAGCCGATTATATCCGACCCAATTGTCCAATCGGAGTCGAGCAGCGACGATGACCTGTCCGATGATGATCCTCCACTCATAAAAATGCCAATTCATTCTGCCAAAGTGCCACCTAAGGTACCCGCCGTACAAAGTGTCAAGGCGCCCTCAAAGCGACCGGCAACCCCACCTCCGAAAATTGTTGCCCCTGAACCGCCGCCGGTTAAATCAATTCCAACCGTTAAAATTGCGCCGCCGGTTAAGCCCGACAAGAAACGGCCGCGTTCACCCGATTTACCGGAGCCGCCTATCAAACCGACAATTAAAATTAAACCGTATGTTCGTTTTTAGATTTAACTCAAGTCAGTTTTTAAAAATGCATTCAAGGTCAAGTCAATTTTTATACCTTGACCTTGTAACCCCCCTTTAATGATTTATTAAATTGTTGATAACGTGTTTTTTACCATAGACCTAAAAAAGAGGAATTGATGGGAGAACCACCGAAGAAGAAAATAAACAAGGAGAAGAAAACCACCAAAGAAAAAAAAGTAGATCCACCTATCAAGAAAATTATTACACCGATACCACCGCCGCACATAAAACCACCAATTAAACCGCCTGTATCTAAAGGTATTGCTTATTTAACTTCTCAAGAAAAAATGTTCGAAAATTGCCTAAAATTTTACTAACAAGTTTGTTGTAAATATTCTAACACTTGTTTAAATACCTTGGTTCCTTTTTTTAGTAGAACACAAAAGTCGAAAAATTGTGGCTTGAGAGGGTAGACCATTTCGTCAAAAATTAATCTCAAAAAATAATTCTTTCATTTTCAGTTATTGAAAAACAAAATGAAAAGAAAAGGAAAGAAAAGAAAAAATCGGAAGTTAAAGATGCCATCAAACCACCAGGTAAAATAATAAAATTATTTATAATATAAAAAATTACCTAAGATAAGGAAAATACAAAAAATAAGGGACCTAAGGGTATTTGTGTCCTAAAAACACAAAAAAGCCCTGTGTTGTAGTTCCTGACGTTATGCATCGTTTGTGTTTAGTTCTTCAACGTCTTACACTATCATTCATGGATAGAAAATGGAAAAGTAAAATAAATTCCGATTATTTCCGATTTAGCATCATTTATGAATTATTATTTTTTTAAATAAGTCCAAAAAAGGAGCTGACCTCGCCTTGCCTCTTGAGCACAAAATATTAATGTGCTGATTTCATTTCGGTTCTCTAAAATAATGAGCAGGCCTCTTCTCGGCTCGGCTGCCCAATTGAGGCAGGCTATTTCAAGCGAACTGGAAAGAGCTGCTGGGTATTTCCGGCCTATATATTTATTGAAGTAACCGTCTGAATCGACATAAAATACAAACATTATATCTAAGTATTCTAACCTACAGGTTGTACCTTTATAGAAACCCGTATTTCCCCATTTTTAATCCGAAGAAGGTGTAATTGGCCGAAAACGGTTAGACGATTCACATGTCTCGGGATGCCTCTTTGTTCATACAAGCGGGGTTGGTTGTAAGGTCAAGTCAACTTTTTAGACCTTTACTCAATATCCAACCGCGCCTTTATCAGTTTGTAGTTCACACCAATTCAGACGGTTCCGTATTGAATGTACGAGATGTGCGACGATGTCATCTAAGAAAAAAAAACACACTCTTTTGAAACACCTTTCACCGCACAGTATAGACATTTGAAATAATAGCTTTCAATTTTTAGCTTGAAATACATTTAAAACTCATTACATTGAAACTACATGAAAACTTATATATATATATATAGACAAAAGTTACATTTATGTACATTAAACAATATCACAGTCCTGATGAGCGCGACAATCTCTTTACATTCATTTTAAATTTCAACAAAAATATTTCAGTCGTGAAAAAAGCGGATCCCACTCCCACCAAACCGACAAAAGTAAAAGAACCGAAAAAAGAAGAGAAAAAAATAAAAGAACCAAAGGTAGAGTTACCCAAGGAACCACCTGTATCCACCACAGTTACGGTTACAACTGGAAGGTCGGAGACAAACGAAACAAAACCATATCTCGTTACGGATGACAAGGGTCATCAAGTTGTTGCCTATTTCGACGAAACAAGCGTAAGTGTTGCATTTTGATTTGTTAACTACCCCAGGGCAAGACAAAAAATAACCTGCAGGGGGAATTCCGGACCTTAAAGGCACAGCATGTGCCGCAAAGGGCTTGAAACTGCATAAATAATGGTCAGAAATACCTGAAAGTTTCAAACGACTTGTAAATCAAAACTTTTCTCACATTAATCACCAGAGTGTACAAGATATTTTTTTCAAAATTACCAAATTGGCTGGAAATGCCGGTAATCTTATTTCCTCGACATATTGAGGGGGTCATGAATAAAATTTTTACCTTCACGGGCCTTAAATAACAACTCATGTGCAGGGGGTGGTGGTTGTAAGATCACCACCCCCATAAAAGTTTTTTTCCATAAAAGTCATATTTTAGTTTTTGTTGGGCCGCCAGGTGGGTTTACTACCACAGTACAAGGGGGTCCGGTTATAAGGTTAAGTCATCTTTTTTGCACTAAGGTCAAGTCATTTTTTCTTGCACTAAGGTCAAGTCATTTTTTCTTGCACTAAGGTCAAGTCAATTTTTTTGGGAAGCATGATTTTTGGGAGAAAATCTTTGAAATCATGTATTTTTACGTTTTTTTGGACCTCCCCCTCGCTGGCAAATTTTTTTTCTTTAGAAATCGTGTCTTTTTACACTTTTTTTTTTATTAAATAATGTCTTTTTGAACCAGCACTAAGGTGTTATTTGAGGAAAGAAAATCAGATGGTTATAAGGTCAAGTAATTTTTTTGGGGGCTTGACCTTATAACCAGACCCATCTGTAGAAATCATGGCCATTCACACGTGTTTTCTTGAAAATCATGTCTTTTTTGAAATAGTTACGGCCACGTCAGTTTTTTCAAAATGCCTCAGGGCCATTTTGCGCTTTACCTCAAAACGACACCCTTTTAGTTCACACTAAGAAGGTCATATTACAAAATCCAATTATGACTTCATGGCCAAAATTTACGCACCAAATTATTGATGAACATGTCTAGCAATATAATCTAGGTTTGGATTTGTCCGTTCTGCAAAAAAGAAGACGACGGATCTGAAATGATTGGCTGCGACAAATGCGAAGATTGGTATCACAATTCCTGCGTCGGAATTATCAAGGTGCCCGAAGGTAGTTGGTTTTGTCCAAATTGCGCCGTCAAAAATAAAAAGAAAAAACCATCCAAGAAAAAGTTATAGCCAGTAGCTTTTCGTTTATTGTTTGATCTTTTTGTTTGTTTGTTTTGTTTTAATTAATGTTCTGGTTTATTCACGTCTATTTGTCTTCTATGCCTAAATCGTTTTAATTTAAAAGAGAGAGAAGGAAACGGAGAATGAAAAAATTAAAAATAAAATATATAAACTTTTGCAGAACAGATTTGTTTTATAGCGTTTCTGGTGTTAGCCTGTCCAAATTGGTAGTCGATTTAAAGTAGTTGTTTTGGAGTTTTGATCAATTGGGGGATTTTTTCGAATTTATAGGTTAAATTCGCTGGCTTAAAGCCAACAGCTCTTTGAGTCATTTACGAAAAAATGAGGGTTTACCTCGATAATAAATTAATTTTCAAATATTTTTTTTCGAAAAAAATAAACATGGCCTATGTTACATAAGGCGAAACAAGGACAATGAGATCCAAAAATTTTCTGTTTGAATATTATTTTGGACCGGAAAAAAAATTGCGAACACTTGAAAGAGCTTTTTTTAAACATGATTTTTTTAAACAAAATTTATTTTCGGCCATTTTCAACATTTCCGTAGAAAAATGGTCAAAAATGAATTTTTGTTACCAAAAATGAAACGCTTTCAAGTTTTTGCACTTTTCAGATTTCGCCCTTTTTGTATAAGGCCAAATTAGCAAAAAAAAATTCGGAAAAACATGCCGGTCTGGACAGGCTACCAATCGGCGCATTAGTTCAAATAGGATGATAGAAGAAATCGTTTTGGCTCCATCGTCTCTTCTCGATCTGTTTTTCTTCACAATCACTGTCTAATATAGTACCATCGACTTCGCGCGTGTTTATTTTCATTATTGCAATATACAATCCCGAACTCAAGTAGTAGTATCACGTGTGAAAAACGAAAATATTATTGTTACTGTTTACCCTGATAATTAGTATACCATGTGGACACGATACCGGCTTCGCATGCTGAAAGCGGCCCGGCCCACGCAAAAAAATGAACAAAAACACCTTCAAGACACGTTATGGATCTTGTAAATATTAAGTACAGTCCTTACTCCTTTTTGGGACGTTTTCGGTTCGCGAAAATATCGAAAAAAGAGTCATTTTTGCTATTATAATGGCCCCATTTTGGCCGAAAAAGCGTCCCAAAAAGGAGTAAGGACTGTAGTAATAAGATTTCTACTACTGTATTTTTGTCTTTTTTTGCGTGGGCCGGGTTGCTTTCAGCATGCCAATTGATGTAAATGACTTGAGACGTCCAACTGCTTCTCAAGCAGTTTTCTGTTATCTGGACGTGTATTCTAATACAGTCTTTTATTCCCATTCGAGACGCTTTTTTGGAAAACATCCAAAAATTGACCAACTCACTTCATTAGACCCGCTATTTTTACGAATCGACCCTAATGAAAAGCATTGCATTGTAGTTTTGTAGTTCTAACATAATGATCATATGAAATGGGTCTTTACTGTCCCATTATCATCAAATATTTATAGTAAACTAATGAAATGCCATTTTTAATCAGTATCATTATTTTATGTTCAAAATTCCTCATTAAATCAATTTATTATTGAAACAACTTAATCACTTAGTTTACCTTATTAATTCATCACGATGATAGTTTATTGAGAATCGGGTTGTATTTTTATTTATAGACTTACATTTTTCTGTCAAAAGAAATGTACTCCTTTTTAACACTAAGAAAATACTACGAAGCAAACACAAATTCCTTTGGAGAATAAAAATTTACAAACAACATTGTTTTTGCCAATTATATTGCAGTCTTTTAAGTCGTCACCGGTGCAGTTTGCGTCACTAAAATATTATGTTTTTTTGTGGATAAAATTTTGCCTTTTTTGCACAGTCCACCCACCCACAACTGGGTATGGTTATAAGTAGTATCCGAACCGTGGGTCTTTTTTTTTATATTTGGTGGAAATATAATAAACGTAGAACTACCAAATTTCAGGTCTTAACTCCCTCATCCTAAAAATAAGGATTATTTGTCATTTTTGGCCAGTCTGGCGCCTAGTAGTTAAAAAACAAGTTTTTATTTTATCACCAGAATACTCACGGCAATGAGTTTAGTACCCTTGCCAAGTTTCAGGGAGTCGTCATCCAAAAAAAAGCTTAAAAAGATGTGATTAAAACAAAGCCCAAAAGCATGTACAGTCCTTACTCATTTATCGGACGTTTACCGTTCTCGAAAATAGCGTCCGAAAAAGCAGCATCGTCACAAAAAGGACCATTTTTCTATTAGAATGGCCCTATTTTGGTCGAAAAATCATCCGATAAATGAGTAAGGACTGTAGCATGCTTCTGCAAAACTTGATCTTAGTGCTAAAAATAAAACTGACTTGAACATTTAACGGTCCAAATGGTTGACCTTATAACCGACCCCAAAGTCGAGCCCTTCATCTTTTTTTTGACACTTTTTCTTCAAAAAACGTACAGTCCTTACTTCCAATACGAACGTTTTTGATTCCGAAAATGGCGTTTGTATTGGGGTGAAATGTCATAAAATGTCCATTTTCGACTGTTTTGGCCCAAAACTTTTGGGGACATTGTTTCACAAAAAGCTTCCGTATTGAGAGTAAGGACTGTATGCACAAAAAAAAAGTTTTTTTATTGTTTCATACCTGAGAGTAGCGTCCATTGTGCATATAGTATTATCACATGATGTTGAATGTATGCTACTTAAAACATACATAACATCGGCCGTAACCGCTGAGGCGAGTTGAAAAAGAAAAAAAGTTTTCATTTATTATACTTGCTCAACTATAAGCCAACTTGATGATCATATTGCGATTATATAGTCTTTGATTACCATAATTTTAATTTTCTTCTTCAATGAGCATTTTTTCAATTTCGTGATTTGACAGCGCCACGGTTCATTAATTACTAAACTAATTGCATGATTTTCCCATATGCTTAACGAAAACGACGCACAATATTGTAGAGTCCCTACAGTGTTAACGAAAAATACCGATATTTTTCCCAGTTCTGATTTTAACTTTAAAAAGCTTACAGGGGGTCTGCTTATCAGGTCACAAAGTGTGACCGTTATAAAGTCAAATCAGTTTTTTTTTTGCACTAAGATCAAGTCAGCTTTTTTGAGAAGCATGTTTTTGAGAAAAAAAACTTTAAAATCATGCCTTTTTACGCTTTTTTGGATGAAAAACGTACCCGTTCAGGGCACAATTACCCATTTCGGGGACGAGGGCTCTAGGAAAATACCCAGAGTCTAGTCTAGACTGTAGGCTAAGAAGTGTTATCAAATTTGATATCATAACTCGCTTTTGTTGATTATTTTCACGTTAGGTCAAATTCTCACGCGGTGGCACATACGCCATTCTGATATCGAAAAGCTTGCCTAATTTAACGAATAAAATGTGATACAATCCGTAAAAAAATGTGCCCTACGCGTAGCTCCGATCACTTCTTTTAAATTCATGTTTTTTTTGACATTCAAGTTTTTTTACGTTTTTTTTACTTTTCTTTTTTGTTTGTGATGACAGTTCAAAGGTGGTTATAAGGTCTGTCATTGGGCCCGTTAGAGAGGTTTGTGGTAGTTTTTATGGTTATAAGATCAAGTTAATATTGGATTTTTTAACACC
>SCLG01000084.1:171206-200072 GCA_004367875.1 Oikopleura albicans | reverse complement strand
TTGGCCCCTACAATGCCGATCACTACAAGCTGGCCATTGAGCGCTATCAATTCAATATTCGCGAACGGTTTCAGTCACTCATTCCAATGACGCAATTGACGTGGCATATCGCCCGGAATAATCGTCAGTATAAGAAAATACTCTCACCGCAATACCTCCGACATCTTAAAACCTGTATGCAACGTGTGCTATGGAAACTTCAGGTAAAAAACAGGCCGCTTTACATGAATACTTTTTTGGTTAAATTATTGGTAAATAAGTAATTGAATAATTTGAATTTGAGTTTTTGATTAAAATTCGTAAACTTTAGTTTACTCGATACGAATCATCATCTGGCTTTACCAAAATGTACAAATTTATAAAAAAAAACTATAAAAATAAAATTTTGAATTTGAGCTTTTAATTAAAATTGGTTTTATTAACACTAATTTTGAATTTGAGTTCAAAATTAGTGTTAATAAAACCAATTTTNTTGAATTAAAATTGGTTTAATTCACAATAATTTTTAATCTAACTTTTTAATTAAAACTTGTTAATTCAAAAATAATTTTGAATTTAAGTTTTCAATTAAAACTTGTTTAATTAATTTTACATTTTGTAATATATTTTTTAATTTTTTTAATTTTGAATTAAAGTTTTTAATTAAAATTTATTAATTTAAAAATAATTTTGACTTTAAGTTTTCAATTAAAACTTTTTTAATTAAAAATAATGTTGTATTTAAGTTTTTATTTAAAACTTGTTTAATTAAAAATTATTTTGAATATTAGTTTTAAATTAAAACTTGTTTAATTAAGGATAATTTTGAATTTTAGTTTTTAATAAAAATTTGTAGCGTAAACTAACTCGATACGAATCATCTGGCTTCACCATACTCTATCAACCGCCCGATAAGGAGAACGCGCCGCCCAACTACTGTGAAGTGTGCGATACGGAGCTCTTTTGCATTATTTTCGTGAAGGCCGTTCCGGATAAGGACGAGGATGGGGCTGATCTTGCCCTTGACACATTTTGTGAGTCTTGCGCCCTTCGAAAGGTCGTTTGCAAATTAGATGGGACCCAAATTGTAATTAAAATTCCGAGAGAATTTAACAAGACATGGACCAAAAGTTTATTGCTACTGACAGACAGATATTGTGGCTTTCCGGTATTTCTAACCGAAGTCGGACATTTTATTGGTTGCCTCAGTATTTGTCCTTGGGTTTCAAAATTTTTTTTGTCCATACTAGGGTGAACGCAAACTACGAGTTTAGGAATGCGGAAAACAATATCCAAAATCCAAAAGTCCAATTTTGTATAGCATTTGTAAAAAAGTTTTTGAAATAAAAAATTCGAAATTTTTTGCGTGGGTTGAAAATTTTTGTTTTTTTTTCTTTGATTTCCACATAATTCGGCTCAATGAAAGCTATACCTTGTTACATATTCTCGGAGTTTTTATTTCAATTTTGATCCCATCAATTTGCAAACGACCAAAGCTACCCGGCCAAAAAAACTGGATTATACTCAAGCAATATGCGCTCGAAGATCTCGGCGATGTTTATGATAGCCTAAACGGTGATAAAGATTTTCTCACTTCTTAAAACGCTAAAAAACGACAAAAAACAAAAAAAGAAAAAGATTGCTCAAGCGCGCCTACTCTGAATACTTTTGCGAAACTTGAAAACCTCAAAAAAGCCACAATTGTGTGTTTGCGTATTCGTTATCGTCATTACTGTATACCTGGGAGATTTACCAGTACACAAAAAACCGGTCATTTTTTTTGAAAATGTCAATTCTGAGGATATTTACAGAGAATATTGTGTATGTTAAAAACGTATTCAATTGACGATTGTCCCACATGAACCGGTTTTTATACCGTGCTGGAATCATCCTAATATTTTGTTTTGTATATGGACGAAACTTGAAGACAAAAAGTTCTTAAAGTGATCTAAAATCGCATTTTTCCGTTATTATGAGCCGTTCTTGTTCTATACCATTTATCTACTTTCATTGCTAGAAATTTTTTATTTGGCGCAGAGAGAAAGTTTTCTTTAAAATCTATTTTGGTCCAAAAACTTTTTTTTTAACCCGTTTGTCTCAATATCCGTGTTAAAAAGTTTCAATTTTATGTTAAAAAAGTGGGTCCCGTGTTTTTATTCACGTCTGCGTCACAGCAAAGCGCCAAATTTTCAAACGACCAAATTGATTCAGCGGCTGAATTTCAGCATTAGAATTTAAAGAAAACGGCGTCATTGTCTATTGTCGATTAAGTTTCCAACAACGCTACAGGGCGTGGTGGTTATAAGGTATGATATTTTGATCTTTATAAGGTTAAGTTATTTTTTTCTACATAGTTAATGTTTCTTTTGATGGCCGTAGAGCTGCCCCACCCCTTGGCACATTTTTTCTATAGCATTCATGTCTTTTTTTAACTTTTCAATTCATTTTGTATAAGTGCATTAATGGCTAAGTCAGTTTTTTTAATTGACTTTGGACTCTAGAATGTAATTTTAATCGGAATCGTTTTTTAGGCGGAAGCGAAGTCGGCAATATGTGTTGATGTCAGTTAGAATATTCTGAGCTCTGCTCCAGATTGTCACCTGTTTTTAATTTCTGCAAAAATATTTTCAATTTTTTTTTTATCAACTTTATTGTATAATCGAACGTGAATACAACATCTTATCCGATACATTTTTCCCGATTCCGTTTGTATTTAAAAAAAAAACTATGCGGCATTTTTTCCTCGATTGGGTCCAATTTGGAGCGCTTATTTTGGTACTGGAGATTATTTAGTACCGAAGAAATTTGAAGTACCCGATACTTCAATTGATTCTCACAATACCACTTGAAGCTTTGTGTACCAAAAGAAGCTTTAGTACTAATTAAACGTCTAGTACCAAAATAAGTGTTCCTGTCACATTTAGTTATTAACCGATTTACTCAGTAGACAATAATCATATTCTTAGCAATTAAAACTTGACTTTGTCTAACTACCCATTTTATCGATACACCACCTAACCAGTTATCTTAACACCAGGTGCTAAAAAATTGTTAAGATGATTGAATTTTGTTAAGATAATTGGAAATTACCATACCAAAAATGTTAACTTTTTTAAAGATAACTGATGCTAACATAACTGGTTAGGGGATGTATATGTACTGAAATAAATCAGGGACAGAGTGAGGGGGTCATTTTTGAAGACTTCGAATTATATTTTTACGGAAAAACTGATAAATACGACCGTTTAAAAAAACAGTTTAATATTAACGTTAGCCAAGCTATTTTATTCTTGGGTTTTACACAACGCCTCCAGCGGATCCTTAGATCTCTGTCCTGGATTTGTATTTTGGACATGCCTGTACCACAAACAAACAATATTTTTGTTCGGAAAATTACTGGTCATTTACTTGATCATCAATTGCTAGATTTTACTTTTAAATGTTTAATTCACATCTAAATACAGAATTCAAAATACCTTTTATATGTTATCAGTGGCAAAGTATTATCGTATAAGACGCATTGTAATATGCGTGCATTTAAATTTCCTCTATCTAGAGTTAAGATTCTAGACACACCTTGATTTGGCGAATACAGAAAATGGCGAAAACGTAAAAATGGTTCATCATACTGAGGGGGGTTGGTTATAAGGTCAGCCATTTGTGCCGTTATAAGGTCAAGTCAGTTTTTTGTACTAAGGTCAAGTCAGTTTTTTCAGGGACTAAGGTCAAGTCAGTTTTTTCAGGCACTAAGGTCAAGTCACTTTTTATCAGTAGCATGCTTTTTCGGAAAAAAATCTTTAAAATCATGTCTTTTTACGTTTTTTTTTGGATGAAGACAGATTGCACCGTTATCTGGCGAAAATTGCCGCTCGTTCTCTCATCTTGCGAGTTTGCGAGGGCCAAATTCGCAAGATAACTGCACACCCTGTGTACATTAAATGCGTTAAATATTTTTCCAGGACGATTTTTTCCAAATATACCTTTAGGTGTGCACGTTTTTCGGAAATCGAAAATGCACATCTAGAGACTCCCGACTGTATTTTAACTTCATCTTTCTGAATTGCTCAAATTTTAGTTTTTTTACATTTAGATTTGAATGTTACACAATTTCTTTATAATTCACCCGCCTCTGTGTACACATGAGGGCGAAGAGGGCAAAAAGATTTTATTTTATTATCCGTCGGCGACGACCCCTACATCGCAACAATTGAAGGACATTGGCCTGGCCGAAGCACTCAATGAAATTTCAAAAAACTTTTCCGGGACTTGTGAAGCCCTACGAACGCAAAAATATACGCATGCTTTTTTGGAACCCGAACCCAACTTTCTTATTTCGCTCGTCATAAAAAATGGCGATTCGGCCATTAACTATGCGTTATTATCATCAGGTGAGCTGATACATATATACAGTCCCTGCTCCCAAATTCTGAATTAAAAAATATAACGATTTGGGACCCAAAATTAGTAAGATGATTTTAAGGCTTTATTTTTTTAAGTTCACGACCTTATAACCATTGTTATATAAAATACAGGCTCTTTGCTCCATATTCACTTGCTCCATAATTCACAAATTTACTTTTTTAGTTGTTTCTGATTGGTATGAATTATTCTATCGGATTTATGGAAAATTGTCCGATCTTATTCAAGTGCAATCTATTAAAGATTTGAAATTATGTTTCGCCGATTTTTTCACGTCATGCCTCCAAAAGATGCCCCTCCATTCCTATTCGCTTCCGGAACTTTTTCGATCTTTTCAATTTTCAACGCAGAAATCATTCGTAAGTATTTTTTTTATTCGTTAAACTCGAGAGTTACTAATTTTCTCACGAATCAAAATACAGTCCTTACTCCTTTTTGGGACCCTTTTTTGGCCAAATTGGGGCCATTTTAATAAAAATGATACATGTACTTTTTATGACGAAGCTCCTTTTTGGTGCGCTATTTTCGAGAACCGAAAACGTCCCATAAACGAGTTAGGACTGTAGTCACTTTTTCTGGCCACAACGAAAATGTTTTCTTGACAAAATTTTTATTCACGAAATCATTTTTGACCTAAGAAATTATACGGCACAGCCTGATTTGCGCGAATGCAGGAAATGGTGAAAATTAGAAACGTTTCGTTTTCAATAAAAACATCTATTATAAATTGTTTACATCGGGCTTAAGCCAAATTGAAAACCAAATTGAAAAATAAGGTAAAATTGAAAGATAACGGCGCAGTGTAAAGATATTTATCTGAGAAAAAACAGATCGCAAAAAAGTGAAAAATAACGGGACGAACGGGAAAGAAATTGATAGATAACGGGCGCGAAAGATAACGGCGCACCTGGTGTATAACATATATAGCATTTAGACGTGACGTATTTACTCAGTCGCCTTCAAAGTCGATTTTGTCAATTTGAGGGGTATCTCTATTTCCATCAAAATTACGTTTTGACGAGCAATATTGACCGCCAAAGCGTGTACATTCTTATGCTTTATCTCAACAATATGATTCGTGATTACGAAAATGGATTTCTCGATCTTCCATTCACTACATTCTTTATGCCAACTATGAATGAGCACCTTTCAATTTTTGTATACCACCGACAGGGGCGTTTTCGAATTTGGTAAAGCCATTTTGTTTCAAGATAAATCATGTCGTTTTTTTCACTTTTTTGGGTGAAGACATCCCGCTTTAGTTTAATTGTTGAAATTTTTTAAATGGTTATAAGGTCAAGTCATTTTTTGGAGTGCATTAAGGTCAAATCATTTTTTGGGCCTGACCTTATAACTAAACCTCCTTATAGTAAAAAATATGACATCCCCGTGAGTCTGGGCGCAGGTGTTAATATTATATATATATACATATGTAATACACATTATATATATATGTACACACGATGCGCAGTTAACCGCCACCCTTCGCGGCGTCCTCAACTGGCGGTTAACTGCAAAAGTGGCGGTTAACTGCGCAGTGCGTAGGCGATTTACTTGGAAAAAGTGGCGGTTAACTGCAAATAAGGGTGATAGTGGCTAAGTGGCGGTTAAAGGTAAATAACGTTTTCGACCAATGAGAATTGGACACTTTGGAAAAAACCCAAAAATGATGACTCATAATTTTGAATTGAAAAATTATCATGCTATGACAAATCTTAAATTAGAATATTTGAACACAATATTTGAAATAAAGGTTTGTATTATTAATATAGTTAAACTTAAAGTTTTAAACTAACGTTTTTAATTGAAAAATTATCGAAAATTTTAAATATGTTCGTGGAAAAAAAACATAATTCGATTTTATAAGAGCGTCAGTATATACTATAGACTATAGCGTTTTTAAGTNTCGCTAGAAAATAGTGGGACCCCTAACTGGCGGTTAACTGCAAAAGTGGCGGTTAAGAGGGTGGCGGTTAACTGCGCATCGTGTGTATAAGTTATACAGTATAAAATATATTAATATATCAATTTGGAAAACGTCCCAGGGACAAATTCTCGTCTTTCTCGCCCGAATGGATAAAAGCGAGCGGGAAGCGTTTGAACTGGACCAAGTGAAAATATTTTTGGATAAAAACTTATCCCTGAAAAGCACCGAAACTGCGCAAGAAATGGCCAAGGATTGCATTCATTACTTTGTTTGTAATGACAGCAATGGGCTGTCTACTGAGAATATGTTCACGTACAGGTTAGTTATAATAATCAAACAGAACATCTTTTTAACTTTTCAGAGTCAGATAAGGGATGGTTATAAGGTGAGCCATTTAGACCGTGATTCGGCAAGTCATTTTTTTTGCACAAAGGTTAGTTTTTTGGCAAGCATGCTTTTTGAGAAAAAACATTTCATGTCTTTTTGAACTTTTTTCCAGCACTATGAGCCAGATAGTAATAAGGCCACATGGCCATGGCAGTTTTTTCAAAGTGCATTAAGATCAATTCAGTTTTTTCAGAGTGAATCAAGGTCAATTCAGCATTTCAGGCTTTGAACTTATAACGAACCCCTGTAGGATATCTGAGCCGATATAATGTCGTCTTTTTGACACTTTTAAAACGTCTTTTGGACAAAATCATTTTCAATATTTTTTGATCTTATCGTACCTGTCATGTGATTTTTTAAGTAATGGTGAAAAACAGCCCCGAGTCCATCCTGCAATTAATTCCCTTGTTGTCGAGTTCCAACAAACTTATCTGATACCAAATGGTGGAGAAGTGTCAGCACAGACCAATGATGACTGTTGGATTCTGACAAAGGCCCAAAATAAAAGGTTGGTTTCAATTTAGGTTTAGATTTGTGTCCAAAGTGTGACTTTTCAACCACTAAAACATCAACCGCAAAAAATAATATACCAGAATTTCCCAGAATTTTACCCTTAACGGTTTGGGTAACCGGCCAAAATATCATGACCCCATAATTGGGAATAAAAGTAGGTATTTTTTGGGGAAAGTCCAAGAAAGTTTTCGGACAAACAGGAAACCCAAAAAAAAAAAGTTTTTTAGAGAAAGAGTTTTGGGGATAAAATACCTACCGAATAAAAGAGTTTTTGGCTTTCGAGACATTCTCCCAAAAACGTATTCTCCGAAAGACCGCAGTGCCCATTTCTCACTTATCAAAAACCCTTTTAATCATACGTAATAGGACGGCTGTGTTTGTCAATCGCCATGCAAAGGATAAAAATCTATCCGACGTCACCGCCGAAATCGACAAACTGGCAGAGTGTAAAATGAACAATTTGATTTCATTCGAGTCAAATCAACCGCAAAAATAATCGGTTTTTTTTTTTGTTAAATATGCTTGATACAAAGAGAGAAAATGTCGTTTTTTTAGGACGGCACAAAAATTACTTTTTTTGGAACGAAGATTCCATGCCGTTCATTGAGAATCTGGATGACTCGTAAAAATGTTTTCATCAATGCTATTTTAAATCCATTGTTAGTTAGTGGCATGAAATTCAGTTACAGACCGCCGGCTCCTTATTTCGGGAAAACCAAGACAGGTATTTTGGCAACGGTTTTTGGCATGCAACTGAAAAATGTTGGGGCTAAAATTTTTGAATAACATTTTGAACCAAAACCGAAAATACCGATAAATGCCGGTTAAAATACAAAAATTGTCATATCTTTGTGGCGTCCTAAAAAATGACCAAAGAGAAAAAAAAAAGCTTATTGTGACCTGTAAACCCAAAATTCTTCACTTGTCATATTGTTTCCTATTTTGAATCCGACTGTCCAATGCAGCTGAACGACAAATCGTTATTTTTTTGTATTGTATTTATATATATCATGTATTTAAACGAAAATTCTTCTGTCAACGAGTTAATCGAAGCACTTCTACTGGAAAAAATAACCGTCAATTCTTTTCAGGTTAGTTACAGCCTGTAAGTTACAGGTCGTTTTTTTCCCAGTTTTTGCCACAATCCTTTTCTGTTAGGTACCGAAGCAGTTACTCCCATAGTATTGTAGCCAACTTTGTTTCAAGTTTGAGGTACAGTCAGGAGTTATGTTTGTATCTGTTAAATGTGGCGATTTTTCAGGAAAAGACCTGTCTGAAAAACGTTCACATTAAGTATTATTCACATAAAATGGGCGCACATAGAGAGACTATACTATTGGTGTGGTAACAAGTTGACAGTAACAAATTTGGTCAAAAACTGTCAACTCGTTCCGAACTGTCACTTCGTTCTGTCACTTTTGGCCGTTTTTGACCAATTTTTTCCCTAAAAACTCCGAAAAAGTGTCACTTCGTTTCTAACTGTCAACTTGTTTTGCGACAACTCCTTACCACACCAACTGTATTCTAAAAAACGGCCATAGTCTATGGCCCATGGAAGAAAGCGGATACTGGGTCTCATACTTCACTAAATTAATTTTCCATAAATAAAAAAGACCTTAAGGTCTTAACACGAGGCAAGGTCATCGTCTCTTGGAAATTGCCAAGGAAAAAATACTTACTGGGCGAAGTGGTTATAAGGTCTGACATTTTGACCTTTTTTGCATTGAAGTCAAGTCAGTTTTCAACAGAAATCATCTTATTTTTTTCTTCGTCTTTTTGCTGAGCACATTTTTTATATCTCATAATGTCATTTTGACTTTTTTTTTTGGGCGGAATGTCCAAGTTTCCACAATGTAATAAGGTCAGTTTTTTGTTAGTGCATTAAGGTCAAGTCATCTTTTTTACTTTAGAATCACATCCCTCTGTAATGTTTGACCTGACCCTTGCAACGAACTTTTTGGGCAAACTAGATCTATTGACCTTAAACTGTTGACGGTTACAGACGTTTTTGTTTTGTTTTTGCTGACGTGTTTTGTTTGTGAAGTGATAACTCTTTGTTGAAATGAGCCCCACAATCAATTTTTTTTACTTTATTTCCGGTCATACAATTGACTGGTTCAGGCTTGACCTACCTGCAAGGTTAATAGTAAAAAAACACACAATGAAAAAACATCCCAGCAGCTCAGGACATAATTTACACATGAGTTTCCTACGCGTTTCCTATTTGTCATATCAAACCTTTTTTCGATATAATTAACACCTGTCGATACATTACGAGGCATTAATTTGATTAACGCGTTTAGCCATTCATTTCAAGACGGGAAAAAATCGTGTCGTACTGTGAACGTGGTCTATTGAGAAATAGTAGTTAATTCAGACAGGGCTCGGCACAGAAAGACTCTAATGGCCTGTTAGGTCGATTTTTAGGCCTAAAACAATCGTAGGATTATTCTACGGATGCCTTACAAGATATTTTTTGGAGCAATACTAACGGGCTATAATATATTTTCTTATTATTTCAACCCTATTTTGGAATAACCGATAAAAATCCTTATTATTAGGACACAAATCCTTATTTTTTGGACACAAATTTTTTTTTTTTGGACAAAAATCCTTATTTTTTTGGACACAATTTTTTTTTTGGACAAAAATCCTTATTTTTTGGACAAAAATCCTTATTTTTTGGACAAAAATCCTTATTTTTTGGACACCAATCCTTATTCTTTGGCCAAAAATCCTTACTTTTTGGACAAAAATCCTTATTTCTGGACAAAAATCCTTATTTTTTGGACACAATTTTTTTACTTTTTGGACAAAAATCCTAACTTTTTGCACACAAATCCTTTTTTTTTGGAAAAAAAATTATTATAAATGTGGACCAAAACTTGGTTTTACGGTCAGATTATTTTAATGTATTAAAGGCATTATTCACCATTTATTTTATGATATTAACAAAACTTGATAAGGGAACTGTGTCGAGCTTTTGTAGTAGGCTCAAGAAGTTTTTTTAAATGGCTTTTAAAAAACGCGGCGGTGGACAATGGAAGTTAAATGTCGAACACGCAGAAGCCGTCCCATCACTACCTATTATTGGCCATGCTTTGCGGAATGATTTGCAAACCGGACCAAGTATATGGTTCAATATTTCAGCATGTTATAGCTATTTGTCAATAATTTAAAAATCTTGTTACCTTCCAAAAATGTCGTTTTTGGGTCTGTAGTTTAATGTGTTCAAGGGTATAAACATTTGCACCAAATGATTTGCACCAAACATTTGCACCAAATGATGTAACTAAGTCGTCCCAAAACCTATAAAAAAATTTTAGTGGAAACTGCCGGACAATCTTATGCATTTTTTCCAAAAATTTGCTTCGAACGGAAAAATTGTTTTTTCGGAGAACACTTCTTTGAAAGAAAACTGCTGTTTATTCGCCCCTAATGTTTTTTGTCGGGGAAAAAGTTCCTCGAAGAAACTGTCATTCGAAGAACGGGGTTTTTCGGGAATTTTTTTAGAAAAACCACGCTCCCAAAATGGGGATGCCGCCACATCAAAGGTATCCTTCCGAGTTAGTATAGCACCCAAACATTCAAAATTTGAATTCCAAGCCATTTTTTGTATTGTAAGAAATTGCTAATTGTTTGTGCTAAAACATGAACTGCTACTTATTAGGTAATCGGTTGTAAAAAAAGTAGGTCAAGCGAAATGAGTCCAAATTGTAGCCCATCTGTTCCCCACACTTATTTCAACTCTGGAATTGCAACTACATTTTTGTTTTCATTCAAATTAGGGCGCGTAAAAGTCCAAATTGTTTTTTCCTTTTTTTTTGGTTAGGAATAAAAATTGTTAAGGCATTACGTGTCTCACCTTGAAGTGTGCTTAGACAAAATCACCTTGTCACTTACTGGCATAGTATTGAACCTTAGCATTGAGCGATCGCCCGTCAGAGCATACCAAAAAACTTCTTTACAAAGACACCGAATGGGATTCAAAACAGAGAAGGTAGATATACATATTTTTAGATTTTACAATTTTTTTGGAGACAAATACAGGGGGATCGCCAAGTAAGGGCAAGTCAAGTAGGGGTAGCAACGCTAAGTAAAGGCAGGTGAGTGTCTAGTAAGGGTAGGTTTTATTTTCAAAATAAATTTGGACGCCATTTGGCGCTCCCCCTGTATTTTTTTTCAATAATACGTAAAGTATTCGCAAATTGTATGAGAGCGCAGGGCGTGGGCGGATAAGCCCGATGTTTTTTCAAGAAACATTAGAGCACCAGCGTGAAAATTCGAAACATAAGAGCGCGATATATAAAAGGGCACCCGGTAAAACTATAGAAAGATACCGAATGGGATTCAAAACAGATTTTTTCTGGCTTGAATTTAAGAATAAAAAACATTTATGGCATCAGTGAGTTAAGGGCTTTTATTTGAGCCTAATTATGATAAGATCAGAAAAAATAGAATTCAATATTTTTTAACCCACGCAAAATTTTGCTTATAAAAAAAAAATTCCGAGAAAAAACTTTTTCCGCAAAAGACCGCGGTGCCCATCCCCCATGTAGCGGCTACATATGGTTATAAACATGGATACCTTTGATAATGAATTTATTTAATCTACAGTGTGTTGGCTGTTCGATGGAACGCGGATGGACACTATTGCCTCTCATGTGGGAAGGATTCGACCGTCAAACTTTGGAATCCGACAAAATCGATGTTAGTCGCCGTTTTTGCCGGACATGGCCGAGACGTGACCGATGTTGACTGTAGCGGTGACTCCGAGAAATTTGTATCAAGGTAATTTTGTTTTTGTTGAAAAATTGATTGAAAACATAACCCCTGTGCGCTATTATGTTATCCCCCGTTATCTTGTATGTTTTCCCGTTTGCCCCATTATCATACGAAGGCTTTTGTCTCGCGAAAATTGTAAGCTAACGGCCTAATGGATGTATTTTATAAGTTATGGTGCCCGTTACTTGTGTTATTTATTTTTGAAATTTATATTTTTAATTTTAAAACAACTCATTGGAAACTGCTCGTTTTTAATCACAATGGTAAGCACGCTTACTATGTTTGGGCTATGACAAGCTTAAAAATTAACCGTCCTGGGTTAAAAATAATTACGGGGGTTGGTTATAAGGTCACCCATTTGGACCGTTATAAGGTTATATACTTTTCAATTTTCCTGCTTTTTGAAATGCTTATATTTTAGCTCATTTGACAAATCGGTCTTTTTATGGGACGTCCCAAACACGGCCGTTATTAGACGATTTCGGGGACACGCCGGTCGCGTCAATTGTGTTAAATTGAATGAAGAAGGCACGGTTGCCGTCAGCGGGTCGGTTGATGGCACCGCCCGTATTTGGGATATGCGATCACGATCCTATGAACCAATACAAGGTAAATAAGAATCAGTTTATTTAATAAAATGTATCGTTATAAGGTCAGGGCAAAATCATGTTTTTTTGGGCAAAAGTCATAAAAATTATATTTATAAAATTATGTGACATAATTTATGTCTTTTAGCTGAAATTTATTCATTCAACATTAACTTAACTTACATTCCAAGTTATAACTGACCCAACTGATACGGTGACGAGCGTTCAAATAAACAAACATGAAATTGGCATCGGTTCGGCAGATGGATTTGTGTACCGTTACGATGTTGTCGCCGGAAAAGTCAGACGCGATTTTGTCGCCTCGGAAGTCTGTAGTTTTTGGCTGGGCGATGGATGTGTTTTGGTACAGGGGTGGTGTTAAAATAATTTGTTTATATTGTTTATATCATATTATAAATTTTTTTTACGTGGGTTAACGTTTATGTTATCATTTAACATTTATTCAAATACGAGCACCCAGATTTAAGGTTAATCACGGGCTCGTTTATAAAAATCAGGTGCGCTCGAATGTTTCACAAGAAAAATGAAACATTACAGCAGAGACGGAAAAAATGAATCATTAGAACGTAGTACGTACGCCATGATACATTTTTGGGGATTTTCCATAATTTTATCCAAGTCTCAAAAAATATTTTCAAATTTCATGAGAGCGCAGGGCGTAGGCGAATACTCCGAAATTTGTTTTATGCGTGTTGTTGAGAGATTGATTGAATTGAAATTATTCTAACGACTAATATCATATACATGTATTCAGAAAAATGACCCACATCAAGTTATTATCAAACTCGTGCAGTCATGTAGACATTTGTACACGGTCTGATGAACACCATTGTTATTATAAGTAGGAAACTAGAAACACGTTGACACCAGAAAAATGAGCGGTTGAAAATATTTTTCTCTAAAATAATGTCTCTTCAACCTTTTTGGTGCTAATGGTTTTTTGAAAATGGTAAACCAATTAAAATTAAGGTCTTCGGAGCTTTTTTCGTAAGACTTATAAACCGAACCCTTCGTACTGGTAACTAGTGGGATTCTTTTTATAAATCCTACCGTCGTAACGCATTTCATAAGCCTATCAGGTCTTAAAATGTTTTGCTGCGAAATCATACAGGGGGGTTTGGTTATGAGGAACTTTTTTCCCAGCACCTTAGGGTCTTATGGTGTAAAAAATCAATTAGTGGTCCACGTTTATTTCAGATGGTTATCAGGTCAAGTCAGTTTTTTCAAAGTGCCTTAAGAACAAATTAGCTTTTTAGATCTTGACTTTATAACCAAACCCCCTGTAAGTTTTTGAAGACACTTATTACTGGTTAGTTTTTATTTGATCAAATATTTTTGCTTCTCACATCACCACCCCTCAACAGTCTCAAGATGGCGCCCTTCGACTACTTGATGGATCGGGTGGCGGCTTACTTGGCGCTTACAGTGGCCATAAGGTCACCGAATACCGACCCGAAGTTCAAATGACCTTGTCACGGGTCTTTGGCACATGTGAAACGGGAAAAGTAGTTGTGTGGGATTTGCTTTCCCAAAAACAGGCGTTTGAGATTTCAATTCGGGACGGTATCCCAACAAGCTCATTTGATCTATTTGACAATGGCATGGTCGCATCGGCTGGTTCAAAATTATTTTTAAGAAATATTCCTTCGTGATACTAATATTCAAGAGTTCAAAAAGAAAAACTGTGAAATCGTACAGTCCATACTACCAATAGACATTTGAGAAAAGTGTCCAAAAATGGACTTCAGGCGGATTCACCTGAATAGGGGGCATAGGCTGATTTGGGCGAATCCAGAAAAAATGGCGAAACTTGACAAGAGCAAGTCTAGAAAGGATTTCATTTTTTGGAAACAAAATATATTTTTGGCCATTTTTAAACGTTTACTAAAACAAATGGCCACAAATGTCCATAAATTTTCTTTGCTGAAATTGAAACCCTAAAGTGGTCTGAAATTTCAGTTTGCATTTTTTATCCTTTTTTTATTTTTGCCCATTTCAGGCCTCGCATTTTCTATACTCGCTCAAATCAAGTTTTACCGAATAGAGACGCTTTTTGCGAGAATCAAAAACGTCTATATTGGGAGTAAAGGCTGTATACCTTTTTGGTTCTGTACAAGAAACTTGTTGGCACTGCCATGTCGAGAAAATGCAAGGCAAATGGATTTTTAGCGATTTAAAAATTTAGAATGGCGTCTACAGATGTGGCCGATTTACTTTTTCGATTTCAACAAATTCAAGCTGATGATCACGAACATTTGATCAATCGATTCTGTGAACTTATTCCCGGATCACTACCAGAATCTGCTGCATTTTATCTGGAATCCTTCAACTGGTAAACTTTTTCCCCTCTATTTAACTCGGATATCAGTATATAAAAACCATTCGATTAAACTTCGGGGGGTGGTGTCATAACTTATGACTAGGGGGTATTCCTAAATTTTTTGTGCCAAAAAAAGTGTTTAATATGTTTCTTATAAGACCAGGTCTATATGTAAGTTAAGACTCATTACGTATGACATTTTGACCGCTATTTCTAGTGCCTAGTTTTAAGGCGGTTTCTATTCACGGGGTGAGCTGTTAACAGGCAGCCACACATTAAAAACCCTTCTGTTAACGGCTCAATGCGTAGTCGTTGAATAATGTTGTCGATGGAAACTTTTTCGGGTCAAAACCTGCCTATTAACGGCGCACCCTGTGTATACTAATATACAGAAAATAAGATCAGGTCATTTTTTTTTTCTATAGAAATCATTTTTTTACCTTGACCTTATATCATATAAGTTATATGCACATCCACGTAATTTTTTAAAAATATACCCTAAAATAAATAAAACAAATCACAAAATTAGACAAAATTTGCATTGCATATCACACCTAATATTTATTTCCGAAGGCTATAAATGTTTTTTTAATGATCACTTGATAATTATCAAAGCTGGCATTACTTTACACTGTTTTTTAAACCAGATTTTAAGCAACATTTTTATCTGATTTTTAGGAATCTGCAGGCGTCGCTAAATGCTTGGTTCGAATATGGTGGCGCAGTTTCACTTCCACGTGCCCGATTTGTTGGTGATGTAACAATAGGAGAAGGCGAATCGGTACCACCAAACACTGAATTCACCAAAACATGGCAACTAGGTATCACATTTTGTTTTTATACAGAATGGTCTCAAATTAAGGGACACTTTTAACAAAACACTTAAGATTAAGGGACGTTTTTTTTTAAAAAAGGGCCAAAAATTTCAAATTTAGGGACAAAACTGGAATTTGGTCAAACATAGATAATCGTTCCTTAATGTAAGACCCCCGTTATACGGTTGTTTAAGTCGACAAAATGACTTATCTTGATAAAGATTTTTTATTTTGACAAAAATGTCTTATGGAGACAAATATGTTTTATTTTTATAAAAAAATATCTTATCTTGAACAACCTGTTTTTTATATGCCGGGTATATTTTGGGCCCTGAACAATTTTTTTTAATCTAGAATTTCTTGTTTCGCCAACCATACTCCAAATAAGTAATCCAATGGCGGTCTAAGTCAACAATTGAACTGTTTTAACTCCGAAAATCCCAGAAATTATACCTATTTATATTCACAAAATTGAGCCTTTGACAGAAACTAAAATTTTCGATTTTATTGTTTTAACATTTTTTATTCTAGAAAACACGGGAAATACACCATGGCCCGAAGGATGTCGATTACAATATATAAGTGGTGAACGTTTTCCTGGAACTCCCGATTCGGTTCAAGTACCTCAATTGAATCCCGGCTGCCAAGCACAAGGTTCGTTATTTTAACCATTTTAAACCGTAATAACCGAAAACGGAAACAAACTGAAAACGACCTATCCAATGCTCTCTAGCGCCAAAACGTGTATCCTTTTTTCATATTTTTTACTTTACCAGCGTAATCTACGCATCAAACTGCATCAATGATGCAGCATCATATTAGTAGGATGAAAGAAAATAAAAAAAAATTTGGTTTAACTAGAGTTCCGGAGATCCGGAATAACTTTTTGTCCCGGAATTGAACTTAATTTATTTTGATAAAAAGCGTCCTGAATTGGCATATCTTTCTTATAGCAATTAAGGAAAAAAACGTTTCTGAACTTCTGTTCTAAACCTTCAAACATATCGCGTGGACGTTTGTCCACACAAGCGCATTAAACTAGTTTTTTCCTCCCCACGGTGTGTTCACGGAATTGTTTTAAATAGGTGCTCAAAGGTTAAAGTGGTTATTTAGCGTCAATTAACATGTCCTCACCCGTGGAGCCCGGTTTATATCAATCTCGGTGGAACTTGGTCACGAGTCGAGGTGCTCATTTTGGTGACCCCATTTGGTGCATTATTCCGGTTGAGGAAGGTGGCATGCTCGCTGTAACACAAATGATCGACCGCCTCTGATTGGCAAAAACAACAAAAAAACGTGCTCTTTTGTTCTTTCTCAAGTCTACTCATTATTTCCCTTGTACAGCAAAAAAGTCATGTGTAAATTTCATGGATATATTATCTATTTATATAAATATTTTTTTTTCTCCACGTGAATAACCTTCCTGTTCACGACATTTATTATGTACCGGTTGATTTGGGAAAACGGTTAATTTAAACGAGGGTTATATTGGACGTTTACTTTTGACGTTAAATTTCGTACATTATAAATGTAGAGATTTTTCGGTTAAAATGGCGAATGTTGAATATTTGACATATTTTTCGACATTTGTCATAAAATTATCATATTTTGGGTATTTTTTCGACCATATTCATATTCAATATTTGTCATAGTAGCCAGATTCTCAGAATCTCGAGTTTTCGCTCAATTAAACCTTCGTATTTTGAATCCTCCGTCCGAATTACCCGATGCTACCCTTTTACTGCACGATTAAACCATAAATAATTTTCGTTTTATGTTGATTATTCTTGCTTTTCTTGCTGGACCAGCTTTTTTTGTATATTGTGAAATGGCACCGGTTAATTACAAAAAACCACGCCAGAAAAATTGAATTGTCTCCCCTTCCCTACGGATCCCTAAAAAAATAAGTCAAATTAGTTACAAAATTGAGCGTATTTTTTTTATTTTCAAATGATTGCCGCATGATAATGACGAAAAATCACTGATCGTTTTTAGGACGGCCCAAAAAGTACTTTTTTGGAATGGAGATTCTGGGAAAACCAAGACATGGATTGACAAACGGTTTTAATAAAAAAAAATTGCCCGAACATTTCCCAGTTCCATGCCAAAACCGTTTGTCAAAACCTTTCTTGGTTTTCCCAGAATGTGCCCTCCAAAAAAGTATTTTTTGGGCCGTCCTAAAAAACGACCTCTATTTTTTTTTATCATTTCGACCATTTTTTGATTATGTTCTAAAAAAACGTAACATATAAAGATATGTGCTACTGGAACGTATTTTTGGAAAAAGTGGCAAGATAAGTACACACTGTGCTCTACACAGGGAGTCAAACACAGTTAATAGCTATTTCTAATGTCATTTTAAATGGTCATTTTCTGCAATGAACCGGTGCAATTTCAACAAACCTGTGAACAAACGAATTTTTGTCCACAATTAAGTAAATCGAAGGTGTCTCCAAAAAATCAATCGAGACCTTTTTGGAATCTTAATAATTGTCGCCAAAAGTATCGCGTGTTTGTTTTTGGTTCCTTTTTATGGGCAATATTTTTTTTGGTACGTTGGTTTAATCTTGATTATTTCTTTCGTTATGTTTTTGTGTATACTATTCCTCCTTCTTGTGCGGAGAAAAACGTATATTTATTTCGCCAGAAGATTTCGACGTTGGATATATCGGTGCCGCCCTTAATAGCAAACAGTGTATTTGGTATTGAGGGGAAATGTAGGCAAAACTTTTATACTAGGCGAATACTATTAAAATCCGGTCACGAAAAAATCGTGAAAAAAACTCCAAAAAATCAGAAAAATTGTTGAAAGAAAAAATTCAGAAAAATTTTGAAGAACAAAAATGGAGAAAATTTTGAAAAAACATGGAAAATAACATTTTTTTCCTGAAATATGACATTTCTTATCATATGTTTTTCTCAAAATCTTCTTTATTTTTTTCTTCAAAATTTTTCTGATTTTTTTTTTCTTCAACAATTTTCTCTGATTTTTCGGAGTTCTTTGTTCACATTTTCTTGCTGGCCTGATTTTAATAGTTTTCGCCTATAATAATATTGAAACCTTGTGCCTAATACACTGCTTTATGTAAGATGGCACTTGTTTATCAACTTGGCTATCATTAAAGGTGCTGAGTTTTGTACATATGACGATTCATTTTAACAAAATGAGACAATATTTGTTCTGGGACATTTTTATGAACAGGTTAAACCCCTTTTTTCAATATCGACACGAATAATTTGGAGGCTTGAATAGTTACGAAAATAACGGGATAGATATAAGGACTTAAAATATTGTTGATTAGAAAATAACGCATTTCTTTGAAAATAAAAAAAAAGTGAAGTCGAAAAGTGTTTTACCCATATGTACGTACCCGTTTTTAGCACAAATTAAAAAAAAACGCGTGTTTAAAAATTTGAGTAAGATTACTATAATATACAGTGTAATTTGAAAAAAAATATCATGACCTTATAACTATCCTCTATATATATACTGTTATATGTTTGAAGTGACACGGAACCACTTAAAATTTCAGTACAACGGAGTGGTTGTAAGGTCTGCGTTTTTGTCCTCTATTTTTTCTTTTTGGGCGAAAGTTTTATGGTCTTTTTTGGCACTAAGTCTAAATTATACCGTCTAATGGTATTTCATAAGAGCTTTTTCAAAAATACATTTTAGGTCTTATGATATTTTTTACGAAGGGCCTTATAACCGCCCTGTACATATTTTGTGTGTTTAAGGAGTTTTCAAAGTCCGTTATTTACCAAAAAATCAGAGTTTGATATACACTCAAGTCCTCCTATAAGTAGCCGATTATGCCATACCGGCGTTTTGATTAGTTGTAGGTTGTATCATTTTAAATAATGGCTCTATAAACACGTTTTAATGCGTTCTTCGCGTATTAAATGACTATATTATTTATAGTCAAGACAAGTGCATATTACAGATATTTACAAGTTAATTTGTTCTGCATTTACCGTTTAGTTCAAGATATGAATAAACATTCAAAAATATGATCAACTTATGTGATAGAGACATTCGATAAATGCGTAAAAATGTATTCAGTACCCCCACGTAACCAGCTATCTTATCAAAGTTCGTTTATCTAACCACGTTTTGGGCTAATCGTATCGCCATTTCTTTTGGGCTTTCGTACCATTTTGAGCCTTTTTAGTGGTAAGATGACTGGTTGGGTGGTTATTTGTGCATTTCATATTGGATTTCTCTTGGTAGTTTTATTTTGATGTCTATATGATACATTGGGTGCGCCGTTATGTTTCACAAAACAATTCTAAAAATAGTGATACATAATGGCCCGAACGGAAAAGTGAAACATAAAAGCACGGGTGGGAACACGTGCAACATAACGGCGCACCTTATGTATATGTTTTTATCTCTAAATATAGCAAAAGCAACAATTTCAGGGCACCGAATTCTCACAACAAGATTACAGGAAAAGCGGTTAACACTTTGACAAAAAAAAATCAACTTTGACAAAGAAAAATAAACGCTTATCCTCAACATTTAGTCACGAAATGAATCACTGAAAATGAAGAAAAAAAAAATAATGACTACTAGTTTATGACACTCGTAAACGTAACTAAATTGACGTCAAGTTTTGATATTGACGTACAACGGTCATAACCACGTGCTAATAAACCCACTTGCCTTATATGGTCGGATACGTACGGACACAATCGGAATAACGTAAAACGACATCTTTCATAGTACTCAAAAATCACGAGAGTCTTACTGGTACTTTTATGAGCGTTTTGATTGGCTACTTTTGCCCAAAGAGCAACGTACTAACTCTGGTACCCTCGCGAGAGATAGGCAACGTTTCTTTAAAACATATCTCAATTCTCATCAAGTCATCAGTGAATCAACAATCACAGAAAGAAAAAACTGACGGGAAAAAAACTATGGAATCTGGAAAATTTCAAACCTACTACGAATCCGCCAATTTACCAGCCTACAATGAACTCGGCACCTCGACTACATACTATGAGCCGGCCCCGTTTCCAATCGAACGCGTTTCCACATGTGATAAACGACGCCCGGGCCGACAGCCGGCACGTCCCGACGAGGACCTAAACCCAGAAGAGTATGAAAAGCGCCAGCGGCGCCGCGAGCTCAATCGCCATGCTGCCGCGCGGTGTCGCAATCGTCGCGTCAAAAAAATGCAAAATTTACAGACGGAACTGGCGCAAATTCAGCGTGATAATGCGGAATTGGAAAATGAAAACGAGGCGTTTCGGGAGGAAATGGCGCGACTACGATTTCAACTCAGAACCACAATGGGGACGAGTGCGGACCATGTTCCTATGGTGAAGCAATTGGACGGAAACGATGAAAATATTACCGTGACCTTTACCCCCCTGCAACTCGACAAATGCTTTGACTTTCCGGCTAGTTCTATGGATGTGATCGAAAGTGTACGAAACGATTCCGTCACGGAATTTGACAAAATAACGAAAATCATGTGAATGATAAAATCACAGACACGGACGGATCAAGACAATTATCCAAAACTGCGGGTACGGTGATGATGAATGGTCAAGAAAATGAATTTTGAACAAAAACGCAAAACAGAAATATTGTTACTACATTTTGAAAATAATTTTCTGACTTTTTCAATTGGTAAACTGATGTTTTTGATGGCTCAAAAGTCCATCAAAGTAAGAAATGAACAAAGTTTGTACAGAATATTTTTAAGAAAAATAGATTGTACTTTATATTGGACAAATAAAATATTAATATTGTAATTGTATAAATTACACCAGATGTTGTTTCACTTTCAAGGTTTTAAGGTAATTGGATCATATATAGCCCCACTTGACGGGCCCATTCTGTACCCAAATAGGGTGATCCATCCTATGTATCCCCGCTTCGCGGGCCTATTCTGTACCCCAATAGGGTAATCCTCCAGAAACGGCCGTTTATTCCATAACGGCTGCTTTTTTCCTCCAAAAACGGCCGTTTACCCCATAACGGCCGGGTTTTTCGAGAACCGAAAACGGCCGTTATGGAATTAAGGACTGTAATAGCTTCGTGATTGGCGAATGTAGTGTAGTCGAAGTATTTCCGTACGAAAAAGTTGTTCTGAGTAGTTTTTAACTGTCAAGGGACTATACTTGTGTAATATTTAATTACATACCATGGGTCGGACCGCATTCTGACGCCATGATGTGACAATAGCGTAAAAACAAAATAAAATGAAATAAAGTTTTATAGTCCGTCCTCGCGGGTTACTTTTATGAACGCTAAAAAAGCGGTAAAATAACCCAACGTTGGCCACATTTGGTAAGATAACCAGTAAGAGCGTGGCCGAAAAGCTTAAAAACTTTTTTTTACTGGTAAGATAACCCAATTAAGGGTTTTCGGTAAGATAGCCCAATCTTGGTAAGATAACTACTGGTAAGATCTGACGGGTTATCTTACCAGTAGTTATCTTACCAAGATTCGGTGGTGTATTAACCCGAGACCTTTTTTGGATTGTGGTGTAATATAAAACACATTCTGTGGCTATTTCTATAAAAAACATGTCTCGTTTATGCTCACTTCAAAAAATCGAGCAAAAAATCGTCTTTTTGATGGTTTGACTACACGCATTATGCGTGACGCATCTTTTATAGTATAGTGTAATATTTGATTTTACATTTATTGTTAATAACCCGAATAAAAATACAGATTCCTATATTCTCCATCGAGCGAAAATGCTAAATTGTTTCACAAGACGTTTAAGCGTATCAAGTTATACAGGGGAGGGCTTGATAAGGGACGGATTTTGCGACCTGAATCCGAATATTAAACCTAAAAGTTGTCTGATAAACCAGGTAAACGAAAAAACGAAAAGAAAATTGAGTTATTATGTGTACCATCTTGTCCGACTGCGTAATTGTGCATGACTGCCTAATTGTGCACGACTCCCAATAGTGCGCGTTTTTTGAAAACGCAAATTGCACAATTGGAAGTTCGGGACTGTATGTGTTTCACTTTTGTTAAAAACTAAGTTAAAATGTAACAATTTTCTTTTGCAATATGGTCGTTGCGACGGTAACTAAAATTCCAATTGTTTTTCTGTGCTCAAGAGCACTTCATGCTTTTGAGCGGCAAATCGAAAACAAATCTTTTTGGCCATTTTAAAAGACACAAAATAATAGTTAGCTAGAGAGACTTTAAGAGGTGTATTGGTATTTTTTTTATTATACCATCCACTAGTTGTCATTTAGATGATCTAGTGTCGAGTTGATCTGCACGGCATTTTAGCATGTGAACATAATTTAAAAAAAATTATATTTATATTTCCGCGTTAAAATAGCCAAAACGACGAAAACTGCGCATGGCGTAGGCGGTAAGGTGAACATTTTTTAGGTAAAACTGCCTGATAACTGGTCTATATTATAAAATTGGTTAAAATTGATAAAGAAATCAAAATTGATTGCTTACAGGGGGTTGGTTATAAGGTCAGCCATTTGTGCCGTTATAAGGTCAAGTCAGTTTTTTCGCACTAAGGTGTAGTCAGTTTTTTCAGGCACTAAGGTCAAGACAGTTTTGAGTATGATTTTTCGGAAACAATCTTTAAAATCATCTTCTTGTGTTTTTTAAATAACATATTTTTCGTTCTTTTTGTGTTATTATCCACCTGAATTGATCGACAAAAGTACACAAATAACCGGCATCAGTTGTATTTTTTAAACTTTATTAAAATTATCTTTCATTTGAATCTTCACGCATAGCGGGCATCGTTTTGGGTTTTGATTTGAATACACACCATTAAGTGGTGCCATGCTGGTCGGTGCTATAAAATTGCTTAGGGATATCAAAAAAAAAACTTTTTTTGTAATTTTTCTATGTTTTGATATATTATTTTTTGCGAGAAAAAAACATTTATTGATTTTATTTTCTGGAAAAAAAATTTACTTTTGTAATCCCTAAATTAGCGATCTTATAATCATCTCCGACGATGAGGATGGGGAATTTGGTGTGCCTGGTGACGAATTTTAGTTTATTATTTCTATTTTATTTTTTTATTAGCTACCTCTATTATTTTACTACCTCTTACTAACCTTTTCTGTACATAACCTTTATTTTTGTAGCCTTTTTATTTCTGTGCTAGGGAGATTTTTATTTCTGTGCTAGGGAGATTTTTAATGTAAGATTTGTGTGACGTGAGATTTTTTAAGATTTATAACATAGTATGTAAGAACATAAATATGTCGCTAAAATGTAACCTGTTAAATAAAAAAAAATCGTTATAATTTTATTTTTAATAAAGTTACATTTTAGTATCTACAGTCCATCCTTGAATTTATCGCCGAGCAGCGTTGTGGAAATATCTTATTTCTCAAAAAAATTAAAAGAGCAACCGTATAAGAGCGCGCGTATAAGAGCACGCGTGTAAGAGCACGCGTAAAAGACCACGCGTATAAGAGCGCGCGTATAAGAGCATGCGTGTAAGAGCACGCGTATAAGAGCGCGCGTAAAAGGGTGCGCGTCCATTTTTTTAAAAGAACATTTAATATTTTTAACATAGTAGTATAGTAGTATATTGCTAAAATGTATCTGTTAAAAAAAAATCGTCATGATTTTTTATTTTTAATAAAGTAACGTTTTAGCATTTACAGTCCATCACACCAATCAGTTATCGCCGAACAGCGTTATCGACATGTCTGAATTGCCCGAATTTAGTCTAATACCGAACCGAAAGGTATTTTTCTAGAGTTTTAGTAAAAATTTTAATTAAAATTTTAACTAGTTATTTATTCGGCGAACGAATGAGGCGAAGCGCGGACTTTTAATACCCAATCGACTGAAGGTTAAAAATTTTTTTCTTTTTCTTCCTTAATAATATAGCTTTAATTTTCAGCCCAAGCGGCGTTATACACCGGCGAAAATGGACCGAGGCACGCAAACGACTGGAATAAGCTGTATTTTCAGTGAATTTTTTTTTTCTCCCTAAATAATATAACTTTTATTTTTCAGTCCAAACGCCGCGGCGTTATTCACCGGCAACAATGGACCGAAGCACCCAAACAAGTGGGATTAGCTGTATTTTCATAAACCATATTTTTTGAACATTTAAAATGCATTTTTTTTTGAAATATACTTTTTTATTTTTCTTCATATTTGCAGTCTAAAACGCTACTAGCGTTTTTTTTTTATAAACGCGAACAGCCTTTTGAATTTTCTGATTTAATATTCTAGAATATGATCTCTAGAATTACTCGCTTCTTTAAGTTTATTTTATCAAAATGAGACGCTAAGCCATTTCATAGAAATGCGGTCTCATGGCGCCTCGTTATAGCGCCACTTTTATTGCGCCATTTTCCAGAAAGTTTGAAAAACGATAAACTAAAAATTTCGCGCCATGAAGGCGCCGATCCCCAAAAATAACTTCCTAACCAAATGCGAATTACGTAAAAACACCTGCTTATAATTACTAGCCTGCCTTATTTCTGCTCATTATCTGCTGCATTATTTCTGCTCATTATTATAGTCTGCACACGGACTATAATTAAAGTCCACTTATATATGCGGTAAGGGGGAATAAAATCATCAGTCGGGCTTACGCTTTTCTGATAACTCACCACGAAGTTCATGTGTTTCACTTAGGATAACAACCATATTCACAAAAATATTTTGAGAAGCTTTATTCATCACTGCATAACTGGTGACTGTAGTTTTGTGGCACAACTTTGACTAAGGTAAGTTTTTACCCTTGTTTCATAATTGTGTCAAAGTCTATTAAGACCCTATTGTCGTCTCCGATGAGTCAGACGGAGAATTCAATGCGTCTGATTACCAAAACTACTTTTCTTATAATTCTTTCTGTACTAACTACCTCTAAATCTCGAAAAAAGTGGCGCTATGAGACCGCTATAAGACTTAGCGTCTCACTGGGTTTTGGTGTGAATACACACCATTGAGTGGTGCCAGGCTGGTTGGTGCTTTAAAATAACTCAATAAAACATGATTTTTGGTGTTAGATTTTATCTGACTTCAGACTTTAACGCTCAAATGAGTCGATGTAGCTCATTGTGAAACGCTTTAGAGCATTCGTAAAGATGTCTCAGGTAGTGGTCCCAGTTTTAATTGAATATCTACACGGCTACTAAAAGGTTTTTACGTTTTTGCTTAATCGCCCCTCTTCTAGCGCTTACTTTTTGGTAAATTAGCTATCAAATTCTTTATTTGTTCTTTTAGTAGAAATTGTTTTGTGCAATCTTTGCTTTTATGATTTTGCCGTTGTAATTTTTAACAAATCATATTTTTTTTTAAATTTAATATTATTTTTTTGTCAATTAAGAAAAAAACTTTTCGGCAATAGTTATAAAATTTCAATTTATGAAAATTCTTATTATATTTTGGTGGGAGAATTTTTTTTTTACTCTTATTTTAATACTATATCTACTATCATTTTCTCTGTAATTGGTTAACAGCTCTTTGTAGGCAGTTGTGTTATCTCATTACTAGTTCTCCAGTCTGTTCCCCTCTCTAATACTATTTCTCTATCACTAACTGATGGGTTCTGTTTATCAGATCAGTTCCCCTCTTTTTATAAAAAAACATTAAAACACAATTTTCTAATTGACATGATTCTTTAATATTTTTCCAATTTTTATTTAAGGATAGGCATGACCCTACTTGGTGAAGAATTAAGACATTACGATTATGTCATTTTCCCTTTGAATATGCAACCAATTAATTTGAAACTCGGCAAGTCCATTAAGACACGTTAGACAAACAATATAAATCATAAATGAAAATAGTTCATCAATGCGCTTAACGCTTATATAGATTAAAAATTGATAACCTGGGACACTTTGGCGTGACGTGACATCCGTGATTTTTGCTAAAATTGTGGCATTTGTACCATTTTAAAGTTATAAATTGTGATTGTTTCAATGTGAAACTTCTTGTGTAGTGTCTTAGCGCACTGAATATTATATAAACATTAAGTTTATATCAAGTAAAAGGCACATAATTTCTAGATTTTTCCATTATTTTGGACACATACAGACTTATTTATGTTACTTATAGTGCGAGTGGATATCCAAGTTCACTTTCATGGCCATAAAAATGGAATTTACAGTTATTCCTATTTTGAGTCATGACCATCCTTAATGCTTTTCTATAATTACAGCTTTTATTTGTTGAATTATTTGCGTTCGTTGGTTCGTTATCCAATGAGAAGACAGAAAAAAAAACTAATCTGCAAAAAAAATTTTCTATTTTTTGTAACTGAGCTTTGGCCAACTGATTTTTTTTTGCTATGAGCGTAAACCAGCCAAAAATTTGGTCTAAGCTTATAACCAACCACCACTGTACTATAAAACCCCTTAATTTTTATAATGTATTGTTCAGTATCACGCGATGAGACGCGCGAGCGAAATCTATATCTTCGCAATGTATTGACGCATAATGAAATATACATTACTGCTTGTGGTGAATTTTTTCACGTTGTCTAGAAGTTAAAATAGTTAGTTATTGTGTGTACAAACTGATTCCGAAAACCAGTAAAGTCCATTTTTGTCACACATGTGATGTTTTGATTACAATTTAAGGACCGGTTACAAAAATAATAGCAAATTGCGAAACTAATTATTAGAAGTAAGTTAAGATGTTTTTCAGGTCTAAATCAACCTCTTAGTAACTGTCATGAAGTACGTACAAGTTCATTTCATAAAAAAAATCTAAAAAAATTTGATTTTTAAAGTTGGTGCGAAGAAAAAAAAATCGAAAATTTGAAAAATATGAGTTTATTTCTACAAATTTTGGTATTTTTTCAGACCAGCTTGCAGTCGGTCTTTCCCAAATTTCAGTACCGTTAATGATTCTGATTTGATTTTTTGGCATTATAAAGCTGACAACATTGCGCCACAATCATTAAGACAGATTTTTGATATCTTTTTTTTCACTCAATTTCAAGGTCAACAAATCTTTTTTTTATGAATAATTTTCGTTCTAGATGTGTTATCAAAATTCTGTCCTAAGGGTAGTACGGTCAATTTGTTAACAAATGAACATCATTTTTTATTTGACCGTGTCGTATGCGTATACTTCGCTTCAAGTAAACCTTAAATGTATCATGAATGAGTTCAAGTGCAAAAACTTTATTTCCGCCAGAAAATTCTAGAAATTTTGACCATTTCAATTTTTGAAAATATTGGGTGAAATACGAAATCTTTCACAATAGTGGTTCTTGCTAAAATTTGCTTGCGTATTTCTTTTCATTTCATTTTGCTTTTACACAATTAATTTGATGAAAAACCAAGACCACATTATTTGCTAAAGACACCATATATTATCATTTTTAGTCAAAAAATGGTGTCCAAAAAAGTACATATTGCTGATTTCCGTTCATACGGCAAACTTTAACGATCTAATTCTTTTTTGATCCAATTGCAAGTTCTTTGTCAGTTTTTATAGAGAACATTTTTAGATTTTGTCCAAAAAAATATTTTTTTTGAGTTGAAAATTCAAAAAAACAATAAAAACTCACTATTTCACGAACAAAAAATATTTCTAAAATGTTCTCTATAAAAGAAAAAGTTTATTGTTTTAGGAAGGGTTTGCAAAAAAAGCAAAGAAATCCATAGAGTTATTAATTCACATTACTCGTTAAAAAAAAACGGATGTGCCAAGTTCACGGTCTCACTGAAGTTCACTGCCAATAGTTATGGTCCCGCAAAAAAAATGGGAAATTAATCACAAAGTATGGACATACTGTATGAATACCCGAATAATGCGTTCTCTTTTATTTTTATTTTACTTCTATCACGATCCGCACGATAGTGGATGTGAGCTAGTGTGGCAGAAGGCGCAGTAAAGTGGGTAGCAGTCGACACTGAATTGTGAAAACGAAAAAAAAAACTTTTTTTGTCGTTTCACGTGCTTACTCATCCCGCCAATCAACGTGCGGCAGTAATTTTATTTTTTTTTCAACGCGTTCATTGGATGGCCAGGGCGCTCAAATGTTATTGTGTAAGAGAAGCCTAGCCAATAACCGCGCTTGGCGCGCCCGTTGGCCACAGCCCAAATGTTGGACAAGGAGAAAAGTCATACTCGCTCGCTGATTGGACAAATAAGCGAGCCAACGAACGGCCAGCAAT